>ML779033.1:1031182-1137657 GCA_009831015.1 Picea engelmannii
GGACAATTTCTTGTACATCAATCCCTTGAGGAACTGGTGTCACTGGCTCGACGGGGATGTCATGTGTAGTTTCTGACATAGTAGTTGGGTCAAGTATAACGTTAGGGTCTGAGCGACTATGTGTCACGACAGGAGAACGATTGTTTGGGGGATTCCTACGACCGCTTCGTGCCATCAATGACTTTCAGGCCCTCCTTGTAGTGCCATTTGTTGATGGACGTTTATGACACACTGCCAACAAGAAGGGAAGATCCAGACCGAGGTTGTCTATTTAACCCAAGCCGTTTGGAATAATCTACCCTACCGGGTTTTATGGCTCCGTTAGCCAACCAAAATTCCAAAATAATGAAAAGATATAGGCTAACTAAATATACAATATTATCAATCGGCACATTAATACAATTACTTAGAATAGATATATACAATTACAAAGTTTAAATAAAGTGTGAAAATTATTGTTTTCAACTAATAAATCAAAATAAGATGAAAAATAAAGAACACTATTTTCATACTACAAATGACAAAATAATAAATAATGAGTGTTTATAAATGATATAATTTTAAATGCTTTGTACATTATTACGCCGAAAGGCGTATACCTATTGAAAATGGGCACAATTAATGATCTTTTAACCTTATTTAACCTTAAACCCTAATCTAATGGCTATGCATTAAAGATACTGGCATATTCTTAGTCGTCCTCCAAAATCAATGGGTCAGATTTATTGTTCATAACTTTCTTGCATTTATCAAAGCATCCGTTAACATGTTTACTTTTTAACATTTACCTAATCACACTAAAAAATTATTGTAAGGATATGTAATTGCCACGTTAAATGATTATCATATGATGCCCAGGCATTCTATTTATCAAGCCAAACGTTTCATATTACCAGCAGCCATCTCATGACCGCCTCCTTACCGCGTGTTTGTGGATTGTGAAGTGCCCGCCACGTATTATTTATCTACTGATTTTTATTCCCTCTCGTTACTGTGCCTGCCGCCATTAGTTTAATTTAATGTAATATGGTGTTACAGGTRTACAATTTACAATTTATCAGTAGAGYTTAAATGGACACGCTTTTGTATTTCTAACTACAAGAATTTTCYGTGAACAGAATAAAATTACTAACTACAAGAATTTTCTGTGAACAGAATAAAATTAAGTACAKAATACAATTAAGTTACAGGGATTTTAATTTAATGCAAACCAGGGAAATACTTCGACGATTTSMTGTCCAATGAGTTAAACCCTAAATAAATAAAGTTTGTAAATGAAATACGCCTATCGRCGTTCATCARCCACATAAATKAGATTACTTTTGTGTGGTTTTTTTTTAACACATCAATTCTTTTAAAATCTGTCAAATCATGAAAAAGAAATGTCTTTATAACACGACATTAAATCATGAAAAAGAAATGTCTTTATAACACGACATTACATGAAGTTTATGTGTAAGCACCTTTTCCTATCAGTCGAAATTGTATAATGACCTTCCTCATTGTTCATCGTTGAGGATACACTGAATTCAATTTGGAATTATTTCATTATTTTATTTTTAAACTTAATTTAATTTATTTTTAATTTATTCTAATTGTATATTAACTATGATTATCATGATTTTTAATTTATTTTAATTATATATTAATTATGATTATCATGATTTTTTAATTTTATATAAAAAAAAAGTTATATTAAATAATACCAATACAATTCTTTTAACTTTCATGTTAAAACAAAATTCTTTTTAATGTTTGTTTAAATAAGTATGCGACAGAAACTTATCTTCCATACAAACATTTAAATACATTTAAATAAAGTGTGTACTTGTACCTGCCTTTCCATATGTTCAAACCACTTTGCAATATCTTTGATTACAAGTGAGTAAAAAGATTAAAAATCATAATAGTAGTTATTTATTATTATTTTTGAAATTAAAAAAATGTATTTGTAATAATAATTTAAATTTATGTTTTTACTTTTGCATGGAGTATTAGGCATTCTTCAAATAAAAGTTGAAGTCTATGTTTTAATACAAGGTCTTATTTTTATAAAATTTGAAGGTATCTATGTCCTCATAGTAGTAGGAGATTCTAACATAATAAAGCATGTAAGACAAAACTATTTATTAACGAATACTTGAGACATAAATTCAATCATTTTGGATAGAATTCTTTCATATTCTAAGATTAAACAACTAGGAGGATGACAAGCAATCCAACCAGACCATTAGACATTAAGAATGATTCCTCTCCGTTAATGGAGTTCAATCCATTGAATTAATTCCATGAGAAACCAAATTCACACAAAAGTTTTGAAAAGGGGAGGCCATTGGTTCTTACCCCTCATGAAAGGCTTAGTTCCTAAAGGGATTTGTGGGTTTAATAAGGAATTTAGCAAAAGGGGGGCAACCCCCCATTTGGAGAAACCCAGCTTCCATTCTTCGTTATTCAATCAATCTTTTTCAAGGGTAGTTGTCATGCTTCTGTTTCATTCCCATGGGTGCGTGTACACCATGCACTCCCGAGCCACATTCACTCCTAAGTCTCATTCTCGAGGGTGCATGTACACCATGCACTCCTGAGTCTCTATTAATATCCTACACTCGATTTAGTCTTTTCCTTAGCCACATTCACTCCCTCATCTACAATGTGGGAAGATCATGCTTGGACTCCATTTAGTCGTAGCTCCTTGCAATGATTTCTAAAGGTGAAAAAAGGATGACAGTGACTTAGTTTGTGTGTGGAAAATTTATTTCCTAGGGTGGAGAAGGTGCAAAGGGGTTGTTTTTGAAGTGTGGAGATTTTTTTACCTCAAACATGGCTCAATTTCAATCTAGGTTCTATGTTTGGGAAAGGGAATTCCACTATATTCTCTTTTACTGATTGTTTCTTCTCTAGTTCGGTTTAGGTGTTTGATAATGGTGGCTAGGTATACAAGGCGTTGGATTATAAGAGTTGAGAAACTCGAAGAGGATATGGAAGACTCCCAAAACACTATTCTCTCCCAGCATATTCGGTTCAATGGCCTCTCAGCTCATATGCTCATTGTCCTCAAGGAATCTATCTCCGAGAGACAGACCATTTGATAACTACAGGATGATTGCACATCTCTTAGACAACAATGGGATGAAGTTAGTGGAAAGCCTCAACAAAAAGTATTTTTTCCATCAAAACATGACCCTCCAAGAAATTAGGATGAAGCCTCCTCTCGAGACACAACCCTTTCTCAGTTGGATCTGAATGCCCCAATGCTAGGAACACAGTAATGGTACCAATTCAGTTCTATCTCAAAAGGTTTTTCCAAAATGCTTCATTTCTACATATATATTTTGGATATCTTTTTTTGATTGTATCGAGGCACGATATATGGATTTATGTATGAGGGGAAAAATGTAAAGTTGATAAAACCAATATTAGTAGTGCTTCTTGAAGGAGTTTTTGACAAACTAGTGAAATTTTTTGAATCCTATGTACTTTCCATAATTTTTTTATTGTCTCTCTTTTATTAATAAAATTTAAGTTATATTTGTATTTAATAATTATTAATGTTAGTTTTATTTATTAATCTATAAATTTGATGTGAAATAAATATAATATAATATAAATTATAATTATTTGAAATAACTTACTTTTGTATTTGATAATGAGCCATTTATTTTACATTAATAGTGCGTCCTTACCTTTACCTATCCAATTTCTCAATGATTCTTTGGTACCAATGGAAAAAAGTTCAGATACATGTCTGAGGCCAGTTTCAAGGCATGCAACATGTGTCATAGGCAATGACAATCAAACTTTGAACAAGTCTGTTTCTACTATGGCAATGGAAAATCATTTCCAAATACATTTATTATTCTTGAACAAGGTAAGGGAAAATTGAAACTTTACTCGAAAAGAGAGACTAGCCCCTTCATAGATTTCATCCTTCCCAATCATACAATGTCATCACAATTTCACAATTGTATATATATTTAACATTAAATACATTGTCTTCACAATTATACACACACATAAAGAAACATTTATAAATGCTCATTTAATCAAATCAATATGTGAGAAATTTGATTTTGATATTTGTAAATTGTAGTGTTTTTGAGTATTTGTCCAATATCTTGCATCCCTCAATACTTATAATATATTGACTTTATTTTTTACAATTAAAAAAACCCTTTATGAATGAACCCGATAAAATATTGGCAAGGTGACAATGAAATTGTGTCAAACCTCCTAAAAAATTATCACAACTTTGAGAACCACTCTGCTCACTCTCAATTCAAAAAACTATTCTTAAATCATATATGCTTATTAATCAAGCTTAATAAAATCACATTGTGATATTATAACCAATATATAAAGCAAAGACTTGTAATCTTATATCTTAAACTATATTTACAAAAGAAATTTGGTATGTTACTCATGTACAACTTTCATATATTTTTGAGCTAATTGATTTGTAACAACATAAGCAAATATAAAAGCAAGGAATTTTTTTGTTTTTGTGAGAGACATTACTAGATTTGTCGGCTTGTACTTTGACTAATGATCATGTAATGGCATTGCATGTGTCCATATACTAGGACTTGCATGAAGTTATTGTCTAACAAATATAAAGAACCAAGTTTTTGAGATAATGTGTGTCTCTTCATTGTTACATTCTATTATTCAAGTCATGAATTGTGATGATTTTAGAGATATTAAAATTGAATACAAGTTTTAATACAAAACCTTAAAATTGTTTGTATATCATTAATAGTTTATTATTATTTAAATTTTAATTATTAAAATTATAAAATTTCCAAATTCATCAAATTATAGTTAATGGTAATATTATTTATTTATTTTATTTAAAATTATTTTATAAAAAAATAAAATGATATGGTCTAAGCACCTTTGTGCATTCTATATGGCGTTCATTAGTCGCACCGGTTTTCTCCGGCACTCAACAGCTGGTTTTTTATTCTACCCAGACAATTTGAAATTTCCAGGTATGACCTACATGGGCTATAACACCGAGGCACCTTTTCATAAATCCACAAACTGGATCGATCTTGACCCGCTTTGACCTGATCTTATGATGTCTTTGAAGTTTGTAGTCGTGTTTCATTCTATCAAGATTTCTACCACCGTCATTAGAAACATAAGAAACATGACAATTTAGATACGCTTATAAATTGTTTTGCCCTTCACGACTACTTGAACTTGTTTAGTGACGTTGCATGGAAACAAACATAGAACCCCCTCATTGCTCATTGCTGCCAATTGACTGCTTCATGGCTGACGCTGACGTTGATGTTGACGTTACATGGAAACAAACATATAACCCCTCATTGTTCATTGCTGCCGATTTACTGCTTTATGGATGACGTTGACGTTACATGGAAACAAACATATAAATCCCTCATTGTTCATTGCTGCCGATTTGCTGCTTCATGGATGACGTTGACGTTGCATGGAAACAAACATATAAACCCCTCATTGCTCATTGCTGCCGATTGACTGCTTCATGGCTGTGTCTGTGTAAGCGTCCTTTCCCTCCACTTAACGTTTAGTGACCTTTGTAACGTTTAGTGACATTACATGGAAACACATAACCCCCTCGTTGGTCATCATTGACGATTGACCGCTTCATGGGACGTGTTTTCTAAATGCTCTTTCTAAGTTGTTAATATAAATTTTCTATGAAATTTTTTATTTTTTTTATTATTTTTTTGTTGTTTAAAATTCATTTTTGAATGTAGAAATGGATTTAGCATAACAGTTTCTCACCTGATTTTAAATAAATGTCCCCAAAAAATATAGCTAGAAAAAAATCTCACCTGATTTTACGCAAATGTCCCCAAAAAATATCACTAGAAAAAAATCATTTCGTAGAACCGTTAAACTACAAATTTCTTTAAAACTTGAAGGTGACACATGGTTCATGTTCATTGCCGCTCTCAACAAAATTCAAGGAGAAAGTCATATTTTCCACACTCAAGGATAACCATCCAACTACAAAGTATTTAATGGTCAATATGTTAGGTTTTACCCTAGAATTTAAAGTTATTTAAATAAAAAATAAAAAATTTAACATACATAACATTAAATGCAATGCTATTAGATGTTTATTGATTGATATTTTTTAAGGTTTATTATGAGTTTAATTCTTCTATAATAAAATGCTAAAACAAACTATTTTTGTTAGGAAAGAAGGAAAATAATAAAACACACATATTTGTTTAAGACTCAATTTTTACTTTCGGGAACATAGATCTCTCTAAAAAGTGAATAACAAATTAGGGAAATAAAATATATTATTGTCCGTTTTCATTCTCTATGAGAAATGAAATGAACCACTATAGAGAGTGTTGGTCCTTTAACCTATACTTCTAGGCACCCATTGGTATTGTTTTATGAAAACATATTGAAATTATATATTATGTTCCTGGTCATCATCTCATAATGGTTACTCAAATGATTTTCATGTTTTAGTTTTTAGTTTATGATTTTTTTTTAGGATACACTTATGATTTTTTTTTAGGATACACTTGTGCTTGAGCACTTGAATCCTGTAAATTTATTATTTATTAACAAATCTAAAATTAGGATGTTGTATTTTCATAATTCAATTTTCTAGATTATTTGGACCTTTTCCTTTGAAGTATTAGATGATTAAGTAATCCCTTACTATTATAAATATGCACATATTTATATGTGCATATGCAAAATGAATAAGGTTAATATGATTTATAATTGTTTTTAAATATCTACCCAAAGTATCATCAATGTCTTTAGAAACTAAAGTGTATTGGAAATTTTGGAAAGCATACTCAAACAATGATTTTGATGATAGACATATTGGATGGGTTAGATTATGAGAACTATTGGGTAACAAAAATATTTGGTCTTCTCCAATAATAGGGACCCTTCTCAAAAAATTTATGGGGAAATAGGGACCCTCCCCTAAAAAATTATGATAATCAACAAGATTGTGAAATCATAAAATAAAAAATATTTTCGAAAAAAGAGGTACCTTAGAATCTTTTGTCGAGTTCAAATAAAGTCATAGTTACAAATTTTAAGTAGGATGCCAAAAATCATAAACTGACAAATTACCATTTTGGATTCGTAGTATTAAAGGATATCTAAAAATACCTCTTCCTTTACGTCTAGTATTGAAACCTCCTCTAATTTATCGAAAATATACAGATTGGGAAAATGAATTAGAATAGTTGGAGAGGGTTTTATTTTGACCACATCCTTAAAGGAAATAGAATTTGAAGATGAAGACACTCTAGGCCCCACTACTTATCTACATAATTTCAATACCATAATGATTCTTTTATATTTTCATATGCTATATTCAAATAATAGAGACTTATCCTCAATTTGTTTACCCTAAAAAAAAGATGATGTTGATCCATAAACATTAACTATAAAAAAAACTCAAATTTCTACTTGATATCTACCACATAATTGATAGAAATCATTCACAAGAGTAAAGTGTTCACAATGAAAGAATTAATCGTAATCTCAAATCTGAACTTTATATTAGAATTTTCACCAAACACTCATTAAACAAGCCTTTCTTCAAACAAACAATTAGCGTATAAGCATTTTTTCAATCACTTGGCATAAGACACAAAGAGCGATCTATCCCATTCAAAAATTAGGATTACAAAATATAATTTACTAATCTAATCAAACATGATATGATGATTTGATCATAAATCAATAAACCAATGAAATATGAAAAAAACTCATCATACTATATTCTATAATTCATTTTAATGCATATGGGGAAAGTTGACTATTCTTATTCTTAATATACAAAACATATTACAGATTTGCAGGCACCTTGACACTCTTAATATTAGACTCTCTTTTATTGTCATTATGACATTCAACCTTTAATTATAACTTTATCAACTACATGTGAACATTGGGCTCTCCTTTACTTTATTCAATGCCTCGGGCTTGCAATCAAACTCACACATTTAAATTAACAGAAAAAAATCAAATGTATTAAATATTCATAGGAGTTCCACTCAAATAATTTGTCACCAAATTAAAATCATATTAAAATTTATAGAAACTACATTCAATATCAATGTTTACAACTTTATTGATTCAATGACCAATGTTCTCGGACTTGTTTACAATCATAAATCCAATATAAAAGTATTTGCAAACCATAGAAACCAATACTATGCAAATCGAAATCAAAGGAGAGATAAACACCTTTTGCTAATTCTGAAAATTCATATTTATTCTTCTTCTACTTGAATTTTGTCCTTATAACTATTATAATTGTTCAAATTCCAAATGCAATGATTTAAATTACAATATTTTAACCAAAATTCACTAAAGATAAGAAATATTTTGTCCTTATAACTATTATAATTGTTCAAATTCCAAATGCAATGATTCACATTACAATAAATGGAATGATTCACATTACAATATTTTAACCAAAATTCACTAAAGATAAGAAATATTCAACTACATTACTATTTTTAGGTAAAGGATTAAAAAATAGATTTAATAAACTAATTATGCCATGCCCATTAACTTTTCTATAAAAAATACTCCTATAGTAACATATAATTCAAGAGATTACCATTCTTAGAAATAATAATAGATTAAAACCTCTTTTATACCATTGAACTAAATGTGCACGATAGTTTTCATGGCTAGTGATTCTCGTACACTTGACACCCTTGGTTAGCAAAACATGAGCACCCTACTTATAATTATACTATTCTTATTTTATTGATCTATGGTTCATGTTCTTCTTCCTACTCTTCAAATTGATATAATTTCCAACATCATTCTAATGTGTTCTTCCAACATCCTTCTTCGTCATCATGTACTCAATACACTTATTTTCAATAAATATCATTGTTTCCAAATAATCATATTGAATGGGACATACTATTTCCAATTTCTTCTGCTAAATAATGTTTAATGATTTAAAATGTTTATGCCCAATAATACTTATTGCCTCCCCACCCTCCTTAAATGCAATCATAATTGATTTTTCCTTAATTTTTCAAATATTTTTTTTAGATCATACCTTCTCTATTGTCATTTTATTTACCACCATTCAATATGTTTCTATCTTCCTCACCAACTTTCATAGAAACAACATGTCTCTATCTTCCTCACCAACTTTCATAGAAACAACATCTTCAGTTTCAGTTTCTACACATTAGTTATTTTCATCTATGATTATCATCTTCATTTTTATTCTAAAACTTTTGCAACTTCTATAGTTTTCTTCATTTGATCTTCATCTTCATTGCATTCAAGCATCAACATGTCCTTTTACTATAACTTGGGATATATTTGAGATTCCATTGGTACATTCTCCTTTCCTTCTTATTGAACATATTTATATAAATGTACATGACATATATTTTCTTCCTTCAATGATTCCTTAGTTAATTAAAATACATCACAATTATTCTCTATTTTCTTTCCTTTGGCATGGGAAGTAACCTAAAACTTCTATCACCCTTCACAAATTTTCACGCCATCATGATATAATTTTATATCATAAATCTAAGGTCTACCAAGCAATATGTGACAAAGATCCATAATAACCACATCACAAATCATTTGGTCTTGATAATTTCCACCAATATGTGACAAAGATCCATAGTAACCACATCACAAATCACTTGGTCTTCATAATTTCCAAATTGAAAAGTCAATAGATATTGTGTTGAAACAATAATCTAATGACCATTTTGTAAATATAACACATTATAAGGACTAGGATGTTGAATACATTTCAACTTCAATTTTTCTTTAACATTTATTCAAATTAAATTTCCAATGCATCCACCATCAATAAGGTTACAACACTTAACTTGGATGTTACATTTTGTCTTGAAAATACATTTGTTTCGTTTACTTTGATGAACAATCTTCTTCTACATCTTGAGTATTATTATTTTAAACATAAGGTTCTCTCATTTCTCAAGATGAATCTTTAAAATATTATCAACAACAATTGAAGCCTCTTCTACCCAAGTTACATGTTCCTTTTCTTCACTCCTTCTACCATCATTCAAATTTCTTGGGCATTTAACCTTCTTGTGCCCTTGTCTACAACATTGATTGCATCAAGGTAACTTTCTATAAGCTAGTATGAGGTGGATATGATATTTTGTGTTCAATGTGGATTTTATATTTGACATTTAAAAATAAAAATAATAATGACAAAACAATATTTCCATGTCAACTTTAAATAAATAATATTTAAATGTAACCTCTCTCTCTCTCTCTCTCTCTCTCTATATATATATATATATATATATATATATATATATATATTAAACATATTTATGAAAGGTTAAAACATCTATCCCATTTAGAGATCACATTTTTGCTGAGGGGAAGCTTACTAAAAGTTACTAGGTTGCTTTTATAACTTTTCATCCATGTCTAATACTAATTAAGGAAATAGGCTACATAAATTTCCACAAATATAGACCATCGTTTTGGGGAGAGAATTATTAATACAACAATGTTAACCATTCATCCAAGGTTAAAATAGTGATTAATTTGCAAAATGAAAATGATAAATTTATGCATGTAACTATGTTTGTAATATGGTGTTGTAGTAGACACATTCATAGAAATTCATGCATTTATTCAAATAGCTCATTATAGTTGTTGAATAATTGTTTTTCTCATACTTATAGGTTACAAGAAAGAGTAGTACAACTATTGAGTTTATCCATTTATATAGAATTGAGTTTTGTCAATAAAATTCAGCCTAATTCATCCATTTAAGTGCATTTGAATTCTTCTAAATAATAATAAAAAAACATTCTTTCATGTCAAACAAGAAAGTTAGTTGGGCATATCAACATTGGATTTGGTTTTCTTCCTCCTGTTTTTTATTTCCTTTTGTTGTGGATAAATGGTGACGAGAGAAAAACATTTTTTGGTTTCTACCTTCCTTCAAACATAAAGATTAAGTGTAGCTACATATGTGAATTTAATTATGGTAGCCTCCAAAATTAAGATCTCATGGCATTTGAAATAAACAAAAACAACAATGGATATGCACTTGTTGGATTCATTTTGGTATCCTCTAAATATAAACACTTAAAATATATTTATTTTCATATTCATAATTCATTATCAATACGAGGAACTATGGTGCAATATATGGATATACAAAATTACAATTTTTCTATCCATTGTGATATATATTAACCAATATAGATCCATCTTAACTCTAGTTATATTAATCATTGAGAGTGATCAAATCTATGAAGGTGAAAAACTTTTTGAGGAAGAAAAACTTGAGGAAGGTTTGTACGTCAAAGGATTTTTTGTCTCTCATTGCCTCATAGAGATAGAGTTAATATGGATCTATGCTAGTGATATATGCACCTTGTCTACCTCTACCAACATTTGCACCTCTTATGAAATTATGACTAATACTTGCTTCATTTTCATCTCTTTCATCTACTTGAACTCTTCTAAAATTTTCTATTCATTTTCCTCTAAATTATGTTATCTTTTATTCAATATCTCTTCAATATTCAAAGCAAATTCTTATTCTACAAAATGAATTTAATGAGTGAAAAGTTCATACGAAATAAAAATATTCACACTATTTACATACCTTTTTGTCGTTAGATCTTTAAGGTTCATCCAATCTAGAATTTATTTTCAATTTGTAGAATTCTTCAGTATAATCCTTAACATTCAAATATTTCTACCTCAAATTCTAGACTTGTTTTAAAAAATTATGTTGGTTGTTTGTATGTAAGAACTTATTTTTTTTCTTTATTACCATATTATTCCCGAGTTCTAACCCTCTTCTTGTGTTTCTCTCTCTATCTTTATGAAAATAATCCCACCATGAAGCAACATGTTCTTTAAATTTTGTTGTAGAAAACTTTACTCTACATAGATCCTTTACTGATGAGGATTATTTTGAGAACGAAATGAAGGAAGTGATATAACAATGAAATATACAGAGATATTGCGAGATACATAAAAATATTGCAATAAACACAAAGATACAGTAATGCACAATTTTTATTAATAAGAAAATGTACATAAACTGTAAAATTACAAAGTGAATGACTCGCTAGAATGGTGGAAGCTTATCTCTGAGAAGAGATGTGATGGATATTATCATTCGCAAGAATATGATGATGATGATTACAATGAGGCTCTAGAGGTATTTTTAACATAAATAAAATCCAAAACCCTAACCCTAGAAGATGGAATGTCAAAAGTATTATGAGCCCTCATGGGGATAGTTGGTACATCAACTTCCCAAGGGTGTAAAATTTTCATATGATATTCGTTTGAGGTGCACGATACCTCAGTTGAAAGGTATATCCAAGGAATACGCATCTTTCCATCGCATTGTGATTGTGGCAGGTGAAAGAAACATTTTTTAGGGCCTCAAAACAACCCCATAAGTTTAGGACCCAAAAAGATGTAGAAAAACTACCAAGGTGGAAACCCATGTTTTGAGCTAGTGGAATAGGTGGGTGGCCACCGATTTTATCCTGGATAAATCGTCCACCCTTATGAAGCAATTTTATCCACTGCGCGAAGATCCCGGGGAAGCATTTGTTGAATCTGAACCTTGGTGAGCTTCTTTCCTTGTTGAAGAAGTTGTCCCACTTTGCTTGTTGAAGGCGGTTATGAACCTATTGTTGGAGGGGTTGGATCTGTTTAACCAATATGGATGCATTATTTTTGGGAGTGTGGGAGGAGTATTTTAGTGAATATGCACTAGAAATATATTGGTTCTCTTCTATAATCTTGTTGATCTTATTTTTATGGATAGAGGGGTCTTGGGCCGAGGTTGCAGTCTTCTCTTCTGACCAGGTTATGAAGAGGATAAACTTTGCAGTATGAGAGATTACTTTGCAAAATTATTTTATTGATATAATAGTTAGAAATACCTCTGGTATCTTATAGGGATGACCCCAGAGTAATAATGACGCTATGGGGTTGAGACTCATAAACAACATGACGCTCCACATATATGGTTGGCCTAACAAAAAATCACAGACTTCTAGTGGGGAAACATCACACAATACCTCATACTTGAAGGTCTTGATGACGTATGACAAGTGACACTATTGTTTGACATGAATATCTCATCGCTGGAAGAGCCA
The DNA here is from genome assembly GCA_009831015.1 of Picea engelmannii. Lineage (NCBI taxonomy): Eukaryota > Viridiplantae > Streptophyta > Pinopsida > Pinales > Pinaceae > Picea > Picea engelmannii. The sequence continues at coordinate 1,044,331 of ML779033.1, forward strand.
TCTGATGTTGTATGGATGAGAGTGTTATGTTGTCGAAAAATCCAACTACTTGAAGACCTATGCTGAGATGAGGTTCTTTTGTCTTCCTTTATCAATAATAAAATGAAACAGGGTCCCCTTCACCCACATTTATGAATGGAAAAGGTGCTCCCCCTCCTCAGGATCCTCTGGTTCTTCTAGTTAGATTGTTGACATCACGATAATAGCAATGGGTTCTGCATCAATTATCTGTCTCCTTTATAATTGTCTGAATCGAAGTCTGAGTCGGGGCTAGGCTTTGTTTCTTTGAGCTCGACCACCAATGAATTTTTCGAGTGAAATTCATTTGTTTTGTGCCAAGGGAATTTGTGGAAGTTGCACCACTTCCTAGTGTTATTCTTAGTCTTCCTGTTACCCTTATTTCCTTTTGGTTTGGACTGGTTTTCTTCAGGTTGATTGTTTTGTGAGTTAGGGCTACATTTACCATACTTTGGTTGTTGCGGATTTGCAGACTTAAATTCCCACTTGTTCTACTGCTTAAATTTCTTCTCGATTTTGACAACATATCTATAGGAGGATCCGAGTGATGATATGTCTAGAAACTCCATTTTGGTTTGGATGTACCTGTGTAGAGCCTCGTGGTGTTTTAGAACCATATGTCGCTCAGAGCCTTTGATACCTATATGGTGCGCAAGGTATGTAAGGTATTTGTGAACTCCAGAACTGTTTGGTCCCGCTTTTGATGCAGCATGGTCCATATCATGTAATGGTCATCATAGCTTCACAAAGGGTAATATTTCTTCTTGACCACATCCATAAAAAATTACCAAGTGGGATCGGCCCCAAATATTCTAGACTCCTCTGTCAAGTTTTTCTCTAAGTAAGTTTCCCACCAATGTTTGACATGGGGAAGATCCTTAAGAAGCGAAACAATGATATTTTCTCTGTCGGAAAAATTGTGAACAGAGAAATAAACCTCTAGCAAATTCAACCATTTATCCAAAGCATCTCCATTGATTTGACGTTCAAATATGGGAATATCAAAATTAACTTGTACATTGAATGGAGTAGCATATCCAAAGTGATTGCTTGACCAAGACATACCTCCTATTGCCGAAAATCATTGAAGGTTTTGGGAAATATTCTCCAACATATCGTTCCTCTGTTGCACAAGGGATTTCACGAGAAAAAAGTTGATGGAATCTTTTTCTCCTGTGTCTCTCTTTTATTCCACCATGGGAGGTTTCTTGGGTTGGAGAGAGAGTTTTTTCTCAAGATAAAATAGATCAAGAACCAACTCTCTATACCCTAACCTTGTTGGGGACATGCACTAATAAATGACAAGGAGTACAATTCTCTAATACCACTGATCCAGATTATTTTGAGAATGAAATGAAGGAAGAGATATAAAAATGAAATATACAGAAATATTGTAAAATACATATAAATATTTCAATAAACGCAAATATACAATAATGCACAATTTTTATTAATGAGAAAATGTACAGAAACTGTAAAATTACAGAGTAAATGACTTGCTAGAATGGTGGAAACTTATCTCTGAGAATATATGTGATGGCTACACTCATTCACAATAATATGATGATGATGATTACAATGAGTCTCTAGATGTTTTTTTAACATAAATAAAATCCAAAACCCTAACCCCGGAAGATGAAACTCCAAAAGGTTTGTGGACCCCGATGGGGGTAGTTGGTATGTCAACTTCCCAAGGGCGTAACTTTTGCATACGATCTTTGTTTGGGGTTCACAATAGCTCATTTGAAATTTGTATCCGAGGACTACACATTTTCCCATCATTCTTTGGATAAACTGTATAGTGTGATTGTGGCGGGCCCAAAACACGTAGTTTAGGGCCTCAAACTGGCCTCGAAAGTTTAAGCCCTTAAAATATGTAGAAAAAATGCCAAGTTGGAAACCCTTGTTTTTAGCCAGTGGAATAGGTGGGTGGACACCGATTTCCTTGATCATATACATTATCAAAATACATGTACCTTTCTAATTCACCAATACAATAAATCAATGTGTTAGCATTAAAACTACCATCGAAACAAGATACTTCTAATCTAGAATTACCTCCATTCTTAAAAAAATTGATCAAATGTAGTGTGATGTCATTTACCCTAGTCATTGCGCTCTTCTATAATCTCTGGTTCAACTTCAAAATATTCATATTATTCTCCAATATGTACAGTATATCCAACATTACCACCAATTCTAACTTCTAACTCTTCAATTCTTTATCATTTTTTCCATTTCTACATTTATTTGATTTCTCATTTCTTATCTCTTGCATCTCTAATATATCTTCAATATTTCTATGTCTTCTCCTTCTAGGTGGCATGCTTATTCTTATTCCCCTGTTAATTCTCACTCTAATCACAATGAAAATACCAATGCACTCTTGGTAACTTGTATTCAACATGGAATACTCTCCAAACAACCTCTGATTTCTAGAACAACCAACACCAAAAGAACATTCTTCAGRACAAGGTACAAGTATTTCTCCTAAAAACAAAATATTTTTTCTTTCTTGGCATCTAAGATATCACCACCATCAATATCTCATGATCGTATCTTCTCTTCCTTTTACAAATCTATAGCCTAGATCTAATAATAGTTTATGCAATGWTTGGGTGGGATACAATAAAAACCACAAAATGGAAATCACACAACAATAGTACATCTGCAAATGCATTAAAATATTGTAACACCACTCTTAGTGTTAACATTTCAATTTCAACACTTCCGTGAGATTAACGAATACATTTTGTTTTGATTAAAAATGTTCTTTGTCAATCTTCTCAACAAAATCAAGGATGTGCAATTGTGTGAAGTCATCAAGTATGTTGTTGTATATATAATTTTAATTAAAATAAAACCACAACCTACAAATTGTAATTCTTTATCATTAGATACTAAGTTCTCAATATGTTATTTTGAAATGGATAGAATCTTTACACTTATTCTTTCATATAACTAAGAATTCCTCCAATAATTCGAACATGTTGAAAGTTTACAAGGATAATTTTTTTCCTTTTAAAATACATATATGAACTATCTACTTGAAAATTATGTTAATTTAATATTAAAATTATAACATATTAATATTAATATGATATATTTCACAAATTATAACATGGTGTGTAATATTCATCTTAAAATTCACAACAAAATTTTTATAAATTAAAATGAGAGTAGATATTACTACACAGAAGGATGTGTTGAACGTTCAATTTAATTCATGTAATGATACATATAAATATATGAAACATTTTTTCAATATAGATAAATCAGGTTGATCACACAATCAACTAGTTGAGAGAAAATCCCAAATACACAACAAACTAAGAGAAAATTTAGTTGAACCAATCTTCTCAAATCCAAATAACTAACAATCTCCTAAATAATAAACTAAGATAAACATTATCTCTAACACTCCCCCTTATTGTTTATCTTTTGATTCAATCTCCTTTTACTTGTTCGTTTTTGTTGTCTTGGTCTATGTTTGAGTCATATCCTCATCTTTAGCTTTTGACGAAGTCATATGGTTTGATGAATTGTCTTCACTTGAGATTTCTTTACTATGGGATTCATCTTTGAACTTGCATCTTTTTATTCTTATTCTTTTTTATCTTCATAAAACCAATCATTGATGTCCATATACAAATCAATCCATCTACGGAGATACATGGGTACCATCCATTGTACTCACGAGTTCTCAAGGAATGCTTTTAATCTACGTGGTTCATCAATATATTAAATTCTCCCTTAATCATAGTTTGGTTCCACACACTCTCAGACTCATAACTTGGTACCAAACAAGCTCATATTCTTCTATATCACATTATGCTCCCTGAATCGAAGAATATCACTTCTTCGACCTTCATGAAGTTTAGGATAAAGGTACACCTGTCACCCCCGTACCTCCCACAATGGTCTATTCCACAACTTGATTCAAATCCTGTTTATGCATAAGAGGGATACATTTGTACGAATATGCACCACAACATGTATCCCTGAAAAACAGGGACAAGGATTACAACAAACGAGGGGGAATTAGTTTTCCTATGTCTAAGATTTACAACTTGGACCAAAACTCTGTGGTGTCAGGTACAACTGATCATGCACCCCTTGCATCACATATGCATCATTAATTCATGTACAAAATGAATGCGGAAATTATTTACAAAGGTTACCATCTTCCTCTTCTACATATTTGGTGTCTTCATCTGTGTCTTTGACTTTTGGATCTTGAGTGTCATTTTCAAATCATTTTTTTGGATTTTTTATATTCTCTCACCTGTGATTCATCAGAGTAGCCAATTCTAACAAAATCACTACACTTGATATTGAGTTGGATAGACTCAATACGCTAATTAACTTCAATAATTCCAAGACATTTTCAGTACCACTATTAACTCATAAGAACCAATGTAAATAAAGATCCACAAATTTTCATGTTGGAAGAAAACATGCACAAATAAATAAAGGAACATTTGAAATCATTCTTCTTAGCCCACCTATTTGCTAAGACGTTGGTCCCACACAAAAAAAAACAATGAAGTGCATCACTGCATGAAATGCATTTTATGCAAATATTTTATTTAGTGCTTTGCTATCACCCAAGACATCACAAATGAATTGCATTACACCTATGACAACTATAAAAGAATTGCCTCTTGTAATATTTGATGCAATATTCTTGTTCTTTAGCTCCGTGATCCATCTAAGCTATTAACTTTTGTCCTGTATCACCACTCAAAAAATTAGTAACATGAGATTCATCCACAGCCACAACAACAAGAGAACATGTAGCAAGAAAACCCACTGGAAATTTTTTCACCAAACCACATTCTCCATTCTCGTGAATGGTACCACATTAGACCACATCTTTCTTATGAATTCTCGGGCACTTCCAGTACCAACATCTATGTTCAGGTAGAGCGAATTGGAGAGAGAGAGGAGGTGATATTTATCAACTTGGTAGGAAAAATTGTAGTGGAGCATAGAAGGATTTGGGATAGATATTGGGTTGCTGCCACTCTTTGGTTCTCCTCCACTAACATCACTATGATGGTCCTAGAAACCTTCTTCATTGGCATCATTTGAATCACTACCTTGATGGTCGTGTAAGGTACAAACCCTGATCTCAACATTCCTACAATGGAGCTTCTCATACCTGCAATGATGGGCCAGAGTCTCAACTATGCCCCTAGCACCGAGGTTAGTAAATCTACCGATAAAATAGGTCATGCACGATCCACATGTTGGTCTCAACAAGCATGGCACAGTTGAATGACCTCTCAATCCATTAGTAGGCACACATGTATTCATATCTCATGTGTTGGGATTTGGTGACAAAAAATTCCTCCAAGGATAGATTTGGATCATATTATTCTACATTGGTTGCAACTAAATAGACCAAGTTAGAATATGGATAGGGATTTCATTTAATAATCAGTTTCTTGTAAATGTATATAAATACATGTAAGCCTGTAGAGGCAAAGAGAGAGACAGAGTGAGAACTTGCTAGTCTGCTATAATCTCCATGATTTGAATAATAAGAAAACCGATTCTTATGCTTGGTGGATGTAGCCCAACATTTGGGTGAACCACGTGAAATCCTTGTGTTTCTTGTATGTGTGATTGTTAATTATCATATGAGAATTGTGTTTTCTGCATTTGCAATTCTAACAATTGGTATGAGAGATACTACATTGGAGATCCATGAGGTGAGATCCATGGTGCAAGAAGGTGAATTGAATAGGTGTCGCAGGAGGAAATTGAGTATAAATTCATCGGTGTTAGAGGCGCGCCGACGCACTCACACTTATGAAATTAAAAATTTCGTGAACTACACGCACATGTATCATACACCACAGAGCGTCGACGCTCTCCATCCACATTCAAGGAGTTCTAGTGCTCCCCTATGAACCCTAATGGAGCGTTGATCTTGAAACTAGTGCTCCCCCACCCATTATGAAGGAGCGTTGATCTCCTCAAAGAAAATTTCATGGGGTTTTGTGAAAACTTAAGGTATGGAGTTTTTTGGGATTTTTCAAAATTGAATTTCTTTTTTTTAAATTGAAAACGTGAACAAGTAAGTCATGTGGAGGATACTTTAAAAGGTGTACTATATTTTGGAATACAGTATGTTAAAGGTATAAAGTGAATTAAAAGGTGAATTTTATTTTTTAAATTAAAGGTGAGGTTGGTAAAAGATTTTTTATTAAATCTTTTATTAAACCTTTTATTATTCCTCCACATTATTTCTAAAGGGCCTTGGGTTTTATAAGTGGTGGGTATTAGGAAAATTTGTGCTAATGGCTAAGATGTAGAGTTCGAAGTTTGAAGTTGAAAATTTCAGTGGTAAAAGTAACATTGAGCTTTGGAAGCTCAAGATGTGGGATTTACCGGTGCAACAAGGGTTGCAAAAAGCATTGGCAAACAAGTCAAAGAAACCAACAACCATGACAAATGAGGAATGGGAAGATTTGGATGCAAAATCTCTTAGTACCATTCGTTTATGTCTGGCGGATGATGTTTTGTTTAATATCGTAGGAGAGGATACAACATGAGGCTTATGGAGCAATTTGGAAAGTCTATATATGATGAATTCCTTGATGAGCAGAATATACTTAAAGAGACAATTTTACAGTTTGCGGATGAAAGAAGGTACAAAAGTTGTTGACCATTTAAATACCTTCAATACCCTTATAGTTCAATTGACTAGTATGGAAGTTAAATTCGAAGTTGAAGATAAGTCTATTGCATTATTTTGTTCGTTTCCCGAGTCTTAGGATAATATAGTCACCTCTATTATCTTTAGCTCAACAAAAGTTTTAGATTATGACTCTGTTGTGGGAGTTTTGTTGGCTGAGGAGATGAGGAGAAAATCTAGTAAAGAAACCTTAACTTTAGAGGCGATGCTAGTCAGAGGTCGAACTAAAGAGAATAATGAAAGATTTTTTTCTCGATCTAAGTCAAGACACAAAAAGGATAAAGAAAAATGATGGTACTGTGGAAAAACATGACATCTCAAGAAAGATTGCTGGAAGAAAAAGGAATTTGAGAAAAATTCTACGAAGGAAGCAAATTTGGCTGTAACAAATTCAGGTATGAGTGATCAAGTTTTATCCATTTCTAGTAATTTACAATATCAAGAAGAATGGAAGTTATATTCAAGTGCCTCCCACCACATGTTCTCACATAGAAATTGTTTCATTTCTTACCAATCTGTTTATGAGGGTGTAGTTTTTATGGGAAATGATATTCCTTGTAAAATTGTTGGGGTTGGCACTATTAGAATCGGGATGTTCGATGGTATTGTTAGGGAATTAACGGATGTTAGATATGTACTTGAGCTTAAATCAAATTTGATTTCATTGGGAGTGTTGGATTCTTGTGGATATAAGTATACAAGTCAAAGTGGAGCAGTCACATTGTCGAAAGGGAATTTAGTAGTGAGGAAGGCAACAAAGGTTGATAAACTTTATAAGATAGAAGGGAGTACTGAAGTAGCATCTGAAGTGACATATGTATCTTCTTGTTTATGGCAGAAGCATGAAGGTCATAAGATCAAGAAATAATTGAAGGTACTTGTAAGTGGTAAATCATTTCTAGACTTAAAATCTTTGTTTCTGAATTCCTGCTTGTTTTATATCTCTGCAAGTTATGATGGTGGTATAAAGGAATGTTGTGTGTGGGATCCTACTTCTCACAAGGTCATCATTGATAGAGATATAATATGTATGGAACAACCAAAAGGGTTGATTCAAGATTGCAACAGTAAATTTGTTTGCATGCTATATAATTCATTGTATGGCCTATTGGTACCCAGACAAATATACAAGCGGTTTGAATCCTTCATAGTGAATCAGAATTTTTCAAAGGGTAGGAATGACTATACAGTCTATAGTACATTCACAGTCTTGATGTTATTTGCTGATGATATGCTTGATGCAAGCCGAAACATGGATAAAATTAGTAAGAAAATGACTTAGGTGGACATGACAATTTAGATGAGGGATCAAGAAGCAACAAAACAAATTATGGACATGGAAGTACACAGAGATGGTAATGGTAAGCTGTGGTTGGAGTTTAGTATGAACATTGTAAAACTAGTCTTTATCCCTCTTGCTTTCTGTTATAAGTTTTCTTCAAGTATAGGGCCTGTCTATAAAGAATAAAAGGTTATGTCTCATGTAAGTTCAGTAGGAGGTCTGTTGTATGTGATGAAATGGTTAAAACTAGATGTTTCACATGATAATGATGTTGTATACATGACAGATTCAGGTGTTGAAGTGAAATGGGTGCTTCAACGTTTAAGAAGAACATATGTCACCTATAATGGTTACACTGAGATGGTCTCTGATAATTGTAATGTATATTTTACAGGTGTTTTGGATAGGAGGAGATCTATCACTAAATATGTTTCACAACACGGTTGTGGAAGACATGTTGGAGGTGGAGTGACCCCTCGGGAAATCCAAACTCATGCAATTCACATAGGCGAGATCAAGAAACTAGTTTTATTAGAGAAGTTGCAGTGGTGTTTGGATTCTCTTGGCTTGCAGAAAAGGTGATGAACAAAGGGAAGGAGCAAGGTATCAAGTTAATTGTTGTCAAGGTGGAGATTGTTGGGATTTGGTGACAACAAATTTCTCCAAGGATGGATTTGGATCCTATTATTCTGCGTTGGTTGCAACTAAATAGACCAATTTAGAATATGGATAGAGATTGCATTTAATAATCAATTTCTTGTAAATGTATATAAATACATGTAAGCCCGTATACGTAAAGAGAGAGAAACAATGAGAACTTGCTAGTTTGTTGTAATCTCCATGATCTGAATAATAAGACAACCGATGCCTATGCTTGGTGGACATAGCCCAACTTTTAGGTGAAGCACTTGAAATCCCTGTGTTTCTTGTATGTGTGATTGTTAATTATCATATGAGAATTGTGTTTCCCGCATTTGAAATTGTAACAGCATGTGCCCCCTTGATCCCACTTTCCTTCACATCCTTGATTGTTTGTGTGACTACAACTTGTTGTTCCCACATGCTCTTTTCTCAAAATGATAGTTCTTAGGTCCTCGACAATCACTCCTTCTCACTTGTGGAATCTCTCTAATAATGAAGCACAAATAAATAACTTTCACACTACTTCATACCTAGCATAAACACATTCACAATCAACACACTACTCTATGATCTACTCTTTGAATGTTCCTAGGTAGTCCCATAAGGGAGTCAAGCCCATTCGTGGTCTGATACCATATTAAAATGGGAGAGTAGAGATTATTACACACAAGGATGCATTGAATGCGAAATTGAAACAATGTAATGATACATGTAAATGCATGAAAATTGTTTAGATATAAATAAACTAAGTTGATCACACAATTAACACTTGAGAGGATATCTAAACTACACACCAAAATAAGAGAAAACTTAGTTGAATCAATCTTCTCAAATCCAACTAACTAACAATCTCCTAAATAATAAACTAAGATAAACATTATCTCTAAAATTATATAAAATTATATATATGTATGTGTCCATATTGGATTTTCAATGCCTGATAATTAAGAATTTACAAAACAATAAAAAAATACAAGTGTTTGATGTAATATCACTGCACACTGCAACATTAAGCCCATTTTCCGACAATTTATCAACACATGTTCGTCACCACAACGTATCAAGTATGACAAAGGATACAACCCATTTTTCATCCCGTCACATTCATCACCGGTACAATACTCGTTTCATCACAATACCAACGAAAACATTCGTAGTACCATCAACCGATGTGTGATTGAAAACCATTTTCTTCTCATTGCCAGTACGTCGTAAGATCAACTAGTCTCAAGAACCACCTGTTGAGTTCCGGAGAAAACCGGTGCCAGTAAAGAACCCATTTTAATATTATCCACATCATCAAATTTCAAAAACTAAATTCAAGAAAAACAACAGAAAAACCACCGTCGTTAGAAACAGGACAAAACCTAAATTTAAAAAACCGTTAAAGTCATATTGTATTTTACCTGTTAAAAATTGATTTTAAATTTGATAGAAATTTTGTCGAAACTCGAAACTTCTGTTAAGAAACTTTATTTCAAAAGTTATAACCCATTTTAATATTATCCACATCATCAAATTTCAAAAACTAAATTTAATAAAAAACAGCAGAAAAACCACCGTCGTTAGAAACACGACATAACCTAAATTTAAAAAACTGTTAAGTCATATTGTTTTTTACCTGTTAAAAATTGTTTTAAGAAACTTTATTTAAAAAGTTATAACCCTTTTTAATATTATCCACATCATCAAATTTCCAAAATCTAAATTTAAGAAAAAACAGCAGAAAAACGACAACCACCGTCGTTAGAAACAGGACAAAAACTAAATTTAAAAAACCGTTAATACATTCTTTACCCGCCACTTAAATTTGTTTATTAACCTTGCATGAAAACACATAACCCGCTCATTTCTCATAGCTGACGATGGACTGTTTCATGGTGGACTTGATTAATGTTATCAATTATCAATGTGGAGTTTATTCTTTATTTGATTATCTATTTAGGTTTTGTGTGGATTTCTTTTAACACATCACTTCTTTTAAAATCTGTCAAATCAGGAAAAATAAATATTATTAGAACACGACATTACATGATGCGTATGTGTAAGGACCTTTTCGTATCAGTCGAAATTGCATAATGACCTTCCTCATTGTTCATTGTTGAGGATACACTGAATCCAATTGGGAATTATTTCATTATTTTTTTTTTAAACGTAATTTATTCTAATTGTATACTTATTGTGATTATCATGATTTTTTAATTTATTTTAATTGTATATTAATTATGATTATCATTATTTTTTTATTTTAAAAATAAAAAAAGTTATATTAAATAATACCAATACAATCTTTTTACTTTCATGTTAAAACAATTTTTTTTTAATATTTGTTTAAATATGTATATGACATAAACTTATATGTCATACAGATATTTAAATAAAGTGTGTGCTTGTGCCTTCCATATGTGCAAACCACTTTGCAATATCTTTTATTACAAGCGAGTAAAAATATTGCTTGTGCCTTTTATATGTGCAAACCACTTTGCAATATCTTTTATTACAAGTGAGTAAAAATAATAAAAGCCAAATATTATAGTTATTTATTAGTATTTTTTAAATTTTAAAATATATATATTTAATAATAATTGAAATTTATTTTAAATATATATTAATTATATATAAATATTAAAAACCAAATATTATAGTTATTAATTAGTATTTTTTTAATTTTAAAAAATATATATTTAATAATAATTTAAATTTATTTTATTTTTTTATTAATTATGATTATTATATTTTTTTAATTTTACAAATAAAATAAGTTGTATTAAATAATACCAATGTAATTTTTTTACTTTCATGTTAAAACAATTTTTTATTTATTTAAATATGTATGTTACATAAACTTATCTTGCATATAAACATTTAAATAAAGTGTGTGCATGTACCTCCCTTTCCATATGTGCAAACCACTTTGCAATATATTTGATTACAAGTGAGTAAAAATATTAAAATATAAATATTATAGTAGTTATTTATTATTATTTTTGAAATTTTAAAGAATGCATATTTAATAATAATTTCAATTTAGGTATTTATTTTTGTATGGAGTATTAGCCATTCTTCAAATAATCAAGCTGATCCGGATTATTTTCGGCACGAAATGAGAGTGGAGATATAATAAAGAAATGCACAGAGATATCGCAAATATTCAATAATATAACATAAATGTATAATATAACAGAAATGTATCAGAGATGCAACCATAAACACAGATATATGGTAATACACGATTTCTATTAATCAAAGAAATGTACAGAGACTGTAAAAATACAGAGTGAAAGACTCGCTACAATGGTGTGAGCTTATCTCTGAGAAGAGATGTGACGGCTACTCGCATTCGCAAGAAGATGGTTACAATGAGGCTCTGGAGGCCTTTTTACAATAATCGGGAATGCCAAAAGTCCTAGACATCCAAAAACCTAACCCTAGGAGATGAAGCACCAAAAGTCATGTGGGCCCCGTTTGGGTAAGTTGGTGCATCAACTTCCCGGGGTCGTAACTTTTGATACGATCTCCGTTTTAGGCGTGTGATAGCTCGTTGGAAAGGTATCGTCAAGGAGATTCATTTTGGGGGCTCAATGATGCCTTCGGCTATCATTGAGAACCTCAATCTCGAAAAAACTTCATTTAGGCCTTCAAAATGGCCCCGGAAGTGAAAACCTGCTAAAAATAGTAAATTGCCAAAATGGCCAGAAAACTGTTTTGAGCCATTTGGAAAAGGTGGGTGGCTTTCGATATCCACCTCGATCACAAGCTGAAGCCTATGTTTTAATACAAGTTTTTATTCTTACAAAAGTTCAAGGTATCTATGTTCTCATAGTAGTAGGAGATTCTAACATGATAATAAAACATGCAAAGCAAAACTATTTATCGAAGAATACTTGAGAGAGAAATTCAATCCTTTTGGGAAATTGAATTCTTTCATATTATAAGATAAAAAAACTAGCAGGATGACAAGCAATCTAATCAGACCATCATAAATTAAGAAGGATTACTCTCTGTTAATGGAGTTCAATCCATTGAAATAATTCCATGAGAATCCAAATTCACACAAAAGTTTTGAAAAGGGGAGGCCATTGGTTCTTACCCCCATGAAAGACTTAGGTCCTAAAGGGATTTGTGGGTTGAATAATGACTTTAGAAAAAGGGGGGCTCCACCCTCCCCCTTTTGAGAACCCCACCTTTCATTCTTCGTCATCCAATCAATCTTTTTCAAGGGGAGTTGTCATGTTTTCATCTCCTTCCCGTGGGTGAGTGTACCATGCACTCCCACAAGCCTCTATTAATATCCTATGCTAGGTTCAGTCTTTTCCTGAGTCACATTCAGTCCCTCCTCTGCAATGTGGGAAGATGATGGTTGTACTTCATTCATCCGTAACTCCTTGCAATGATTTATGAACATGGCAAAAGGATGATAGTGATTGAGTCTGTGTGTGGGAAATTTATTTCCGAGGGTGGTGAAGGTGTGAAGGGGATGTTGTTCACATGTGGAGATCTATTTACCTCAAACATGGCTCAATTTCAATTTGGATTCTATGTTTGGGTGAGGGAATTCAACTTTGTTCTCTTGTTGATGCAGACCCCCACCTCAGCAGGGTCTGCTAACCTACCGGTCTTTGGATCTTCCAATTCTCGAGCCGAAATGGATCCTTTGGTCCCCGTTGGAACCCTTCACACATATAATCACAAGTCTCCTTTTATATGCTCTGTCTGTGCGAACATGCACTAGGCGTGAGCCTCCACTGGCGTGACCACAGACTTAACCCTAAAAGGCACATCACATTTTGCTATTTCAGGACTTTTGTTACGAGGCACCCCGACTCTAATTTCTGAAACCTTGAAATGGGCTAACAGTTCCTAGCTCCTCCCTTAAATTCTTCATTGTTGTGACCCTCGACTGTAACCTGGGGCCCAACCTTCAAGCGCGTCGGGACTTTGCGTGTCGGGGGTTTGTGAAGTGACCCTCTCCCCTTCTCCCAAAATGGGAAACCATAATGACTTCTTATGATAGATCGACGATCCTGATTTCCCCCACGATCTGACGGTCCGGATCCTTTTTCTCACGAAGTTGGGATTTCATGACTCACGACTTTCGAGTAGCAAGTTTCTCCACTCTCCCAACTCCCAAAATGCTGATATTCTGTAGCACCTAATCAAAGACTCACACTCCTATGGATCCAACGACTGCTATCTCTTTTGAGCTTGCAAGTGTTGAAAAACACTCGATCTTATCCTCTCCATGGATCTATTGGATCTAATGGTCCACAGAAATCAGTGTTTCACCTTCCGAGAATTTCCACTATCTATTCAGGCTCTCAATAGTTACTCACCAAATAACTCGACGTCTTTCCTCTCGAGCTTGTTTTCTGCGAGGTGACTTCGACCCTCATCTATCCTCTGGACTTTCCAAGTCTTTATCCCTCCTGAGCTTGATTCTTGCTGCAAACTCAAGGATTCTAAGGAATTATTGCGTGCACTCCTTGTGGCCCTCACGATAATCCTTGATTATATGATATCTCCCAACTATGTGCACTCCTTGCGGCCCTCACGATAATCCCTAATTATCTGATATCTCACAACTATGTGCACTCCTTGCGACATAATTTCTTCAACCGCTCCCTTGGGTTGGAAAAGTCTAAGAATTTTCTTAGCCTGCACACACCTTGCACAACTTTGTGCTATACTTTCACTTATGTTGGTATAAGAACAACTCTATCTCTTTTGAGATTTTCTGAGGTAAAACTCAGAATCTTGTCAATGTAGTCCTTTTGGACCTTCATTGCACTCCTTGCAAGAATTATCAGGGCGAGGAGAAATTGAAACTTATACTCTCCCTCTCACAAACTTCATACATTCAACATGAAATCACACACATTAATCATTTAAACAAATCCATAACAGAGCATATAAGAAAAATGTAAACATACCATTGAATAGATGCAAACAGTAACCATAACAACACCATGAAATTGGATTAAAGCCTTCTAATATTAATTCAAGTGCTTATGTACACGGTTTCTATAACAACAAGTATCTTCTCAAACAACTTCTACAATCTATGTTCTTATCTACCCTCCTATTCTCTCTTGCTCTACAATGTTTTTCTACAATGAGAATTGTAACACATCCACTATCGTAATTTAAATTTTTTTTGGTTAATCTCCCATACAGGAGAAATCTCCACAAACCCATATTAGCGAAATGCCAATTCCTGACTTTATACCAGGATTCGGGGTTCCTTCTATCGGGGTTTTGACACCCACGATATCTTGACAACTACAACCACCGATCTCCGATTCACCCCTTGGTTGTCTCAGCCCTACGTAGCTAAGCCTTTGATCCATACGACCGGTTTCTGTATGACCATATGACAACTTCTCGTCGGGGTTTCCGAGTTTGTGGTGCCGAAGTGCCCATGTACCCGGAACTCCCGATTCTCCGATCCCTGATGCCACTTGGCGTTGACTCATGGCCAAGCTTGACCTTCCGACACCTGTCCCTTGTTCTGGCGCCTATGGCCCACACTCCTTATGATGGCATGGAGTGACACCCGTCCTCCACTGGAGTGCTATGACTGTGGGACCGTTGCGCTTCAGGATTTCGCGACTCCTCCTGTCGTGAGTTTCTTGTCACCGAGAATCCCGAAATGCCGAACCCCGATCTCTTCAGGATCCTTGGACACGCGTCCCTCAGGTTAACGGTTCTGATCGCGTCGAGAAATCGCGGATTGCGATTCCTGTATGCAAGAGTTCTTGCCTTTGGAAAACCCGATGCTCCAAATGCCGACTCGCCCAGATCTCCTGCCACGCGTCCTACCAAGATCAATGGTTGAGATCCCTTTCTCGGGGATTCGCGACTCATCCTGTCCCGTGTCTCTTGTCCTCAGAAATTCCGATTTCCCGATGTATCAAATGCCGATGGCACTTGATCTCTAACACCTGTCCCTCCGATGGACGGTCCAGATCTTATCGTTGTTTCTAGACTTGAGTGCCCCCGATGCCTGGTACCCCGGATCTCCGAGACGGACGATCTCCTGACACGTGTCCCTCTCCAACCGGACGACTTAGATCTTGTCAGGGTTTTCACTTGGATTTCCCCGAGCACTTGTCCACAGGAATGCCAATTTCCCGATGGCAAACATCCCGATCCCCCTTCGGATCTCCTGACACGTGTCACGCATAATGGACGGTCCAGATTCGATCGGGAAATCGCGTATCGCGATTTAATTGTGCAACGGTTCTACACTCCTAAAATATCTGATGAGTGAAATCCTGATGCCTCTCAGAACGCCGACACGTGTCCTTCCGGGATAAATGGCTAGGACTCTTCCTCTGCACACTAGAGTTTAGCTCCGGTGAAACTCTTCCCAATCCAACGGTTTATGGGATTTATACTCCAGATCTAATGGTTCAAATCACTTCCTCGCGCGCCTACCCTTGCGCAGCTTCTCCGGATCCAACGGCTGACGGGTAATGTGAACCGAGATCTAACGGCCCAGATTCGTTCTTTTGGGTCTTGGGATTTACGATCCCAATTTCTCGTTGCTCACGATGAGAGAGGGMAAGGMATGTAACRCYTGCRTTACCTTCGTCAATMTAATGGTCGTGAATGACTATGGTTCACCCGACGAGATCTCATCCGTCGACCTATCACTCCTCACAACACTACTATCCTGGAACATTAATAGAACCGTTCCTCCTCGTGAAGGATTAATAAGGCCTATGCGTCCGAWCCCTTGTTCTGGGTTCTTAGCGAACCTTTCCAAGGAGGAAATCTCTGTGGAGAGATCCCTACCGGGGCATTCCCAGAAGCGTTAAAGGGAGACAACTTCCCGAGAACGGCTGGACATGGTTAGATTCATTTATCAATGTAAGTCGAGCATGGTTTCCCCGGTGCTAAACATATATATCAATTCATTCATATCAAGCTCTATGTGAACATTCTTATGCGGGAGTCATTTATAATTTCACAATTCTATGAGCCAATATCTACTCCTCATTATCAATTTCTGCACAGACATTCTTACACAGGAAATATTTACAATTCCACAAGTCTATGAACATATGTGACAGTATATAAATTTCAAGATGCAATCATAAGAAAAATACTTATCAGAAGTAACTACAACAATGGAAGCAACTGCTGAGAGGGGTGCTCGTTTCCACCCAACCGTAGGCGTAGCGACTCCTACTGGATTTACCACTAGCCACCCCCGAGCTGATACCACGATGTCCTGAGACCTGCGTCTCTCTGTCTGCTAGTGCCCAAGAGTGAAGGTTGCAATCCTTCCTCCTGCGATCACTCACTCTGCGTAGACAATTTCCAGAGTTCCCCTCGCGTCTTCCCGCTTCAATCGTTTCAGTCGTACGCCTTATCCTCTCGCGAGGTCGCGTGTGGCACAATTACCCTTGCGTGGTCATTCATGATGGCTCTACGGATGAGCGGTTCACCTCCCCATCCCTCATCAAGCCATCCACCTACCGGCCTGCAAGGCATTAAATTCAGGGCTAGCAAGCCGCTTTTGGTTCTCCGGGCCAGTGGAGTCCAAATACGGTGTTTTTTAATTCTTGGTGGAAGTTAACACCCCTCTTTCAAGGTGCCCTCCACCACCATCATGGTCTCTTTTCCGCACATCCCCTCTCAACAGTTCTATAATATAAATTCATAATGTTATTTACATTTATCGACCTTCTTCATAAGGTCCCTTCACATCATACATTCACATTTTCATCATGCTTTAGCATGGTAATTCCTGTATTAGGATAAATTACAAATTTGGGGAAAACAGGGTGTTACAAGAATAATCCTACAATATATACAAGGGAGATTTCTTGAGTTTTCCCTCCTACAACTCTAAGATATCTTATCTAATTAAAGAATACAACTACTTTACATTTATTACATTAAATGCCTACAACCAACAGATGAGAGAAACGCTCAAGATCTGCATTACAATCCCCAAAACATTTAAGAGTAATTACATCCTTCCAGCTATTACATTAATGTTCTTCTTTTGAAATTTAAATGTCTTCAAAATGCACGCTGGTGTGTATCCAACTATCCTCCACTTTCTCTTGTTGGCGATGCTCCTCCATCGTATCCTCATCTTGGCTGAAAAGTTCATGGACTCCTGTCCATGAGCTCCTACACCGTTTGTCCATGTTTTTGGATATCTTCTTCACTTTCCCAGCTGGCATCCTCAATCGAGTGTCCCTTCTATTTATCAGATATTCAAAATATGTCTTCCTCCGGTTTTTCTTTTTTCCATCTGCAACTTTTAAGCTACAAGAATTTGCTTGACCCACTAAACTTCCTTTTGATTATCTTCTCCTCTCTCTTCATATTCTCTGTAAGGGTACATATCTGCTATGTTGAATATGGGTGATATGATCACATCATCTAGAAATTCTATTCATAAGCATTGGCCTCAAATTTCCATAAAATATTACATGGCCCTATCTTTTTCATATTCATCTTGTTATATGTTCCCCTTGGGAACCTTCCTTTTATTAGATGTTCTAAGACTAAATCTCCCACTTCGAATTGAATATCTCTCCTATGTTGATCTTCTATGCACTTGTATTCCTGGTTGGAACTCTGCAACCTCTCTTTAATCTTACTGTGGAGCTCCGACATCTTTGCTGCAAAATCTTTCTCTCTAGCACTCTTCAACTCATTCTTCTCCAAGTATCTCAACTCAGATACTCCCCTTGGCTACATTCCATATAGTATCTGAAATGGGCTTTGTTCTGTGCTTCGATTAGGTGAGTCATTATATGCAAATTTCGCTTGCGACATAATTTGATCCCACTGACTATGATGTTCAGTTACTAAACTCCTCAATAATTCCCCCAAACTTTGATTTACTACCTTAGTCTGTCCATCTGTATGAGGGTGATATGTTGAGCTAAAATATAGGTTCGTCCCCATCTTTTTCCATAGTGTCCTCCAGAAATGACCAACAAATTTGGTATCTCTATATGAAACAATACTCTTGGGTAAACCATGAATTCAAACAACTTCTTTGAAAAACAGGTCTGCAATGTGTGTTGCATCAATGGTTTTCTGACATGGAATAAAATGTACCATTTTTTAGAATCTTTCAACTACCACGAATATGGAATCACAACCTCTCTGTGTCCTTGTTAGTCCCAACAAATAATCCATGCTTATTGTGTCCCTCGACCTCTCTGGTATCAGAAATAGTTGATACAACCCTGTATTTGGTATTTTCCCCTTTGTGTGCTGGTAGATTCTACATCTGTTGACAAATTTCTTGACATCCATCCTCATCCCTGGCCAATAATACAAACTGTTCAGTTTCACAAATATTTTGTCATGGCCGAAATGACCAGCCAATCTCCCACTATGCTTTTCCTTCAAAAGGTTTTCTCTCATAGAACTCTTTGGGATACACAACTGATTTCTTTTGAATAACAGTCCATCCTGAGCCAAGTATTCAATCCATTGGCTTATGTCTCTCAGAATAGGATTCTCACATGCTTCATAAGTGTCCTTGAAATCTGAATCATCTCTGTACATTTCCTTAAGGCTATCAAAACCTAAGTTCTTCACTCAAAACTCCTGCAGAATCAAACATTTCCTGCTCAATGCATTAACAACCTTGTTAGCATTTCCAGAAATGTGCTTTGTAAAAAAAGTAAATTTCTACATAAATTCAACCCATTTTGCATGTTTCTGCTTCAGTTTTTCCTGTCTTGTTATAAATTGTAAGTCCTGGTTGTCGCTATACAAAACAAACTCTTTCGGAACTAGGTAGTGCCTCCATTTCTTGAACACTTGTATGACTGCATAAAAATCTTTATCATACGTGAAATATTTCATCTTGGTCTCATTTAGATTCTCACTAAAGTATGCAATTGGTATATTGTCTTGACTTAAGACTGCTCCAATCATGAATTCACTTGTGTCACATCTCACTTGAAATGTCTTACTGAAATATGGAAGAATCAGAACTGGTTGTTCAATTATCTTCTCTTTCAACAACTTGAAACTTTTCTCTACTTCCTTTGTCCGATGAAAAAATTTATGTCTCTTCTTGACTGTGTCCATCATTGGTGCAAAAATCCCACTAAAATTTATGATGAACTTTGTGTAAAAATTGGCTAGTCCATGGAATCTTCTGACTTCAAAGATATTCCTTGGCGACGACCATTCTTTGATTTCTTTTACCTTCTCTAGATCCATCTTCAACTCATTCGAAGAGATCAAAAATCCTAAATAAATAAGCTATGGCTTCATGAAAGATGACTTCTTCAGATTTATCAACAACTTCTCTTGCTGTAACCTCCGCATCACTCAAGTTAAATGTCTCAAATTGTCTTCCTCAGTCTTACTGAAGATCAATATATCATCAAGATACACAATTACAATTTTTCCTATGAAATGTTTCAAGACTCTGTTCATCAATCTCATAAAAGTACTTTACGCATTCATCAAGATAAATGACATGACACGCCATTCATACATCCCTTCATTCGTCTTGAATGTTGTGTTCAATTCATCACCTTCCCTCATTCTAATATGATGATATCATCTTTTCAAATCAGTTTTTGAAAAAAACTTTGCTCCACTCAAGCAATCCATCAAGTCATCCATCCTGGGTAAAGGAAATCTATACCTGATGGTGATTTTGTTTATATCCCTCGAGTCTATACACATCATCCATCCACCATCTTTCTTTGGACTTAACATTGTTGACAAAGCGCATGGACTCGAGCTTTCTCTAATCAACCATTTGTCCATCAAATCATAGACTTGATTCTTGACTTCTTCATTCTCTTGCAGTGTCAATATATACACATCTTTGTTTGGTAAAACCGCTCCTGGTATAAGTTCAATGTGATGGATTATACTTCTAATGGGCAACAATGAACAAGGCAAATCATCCACCACTATATTAGTGAAATTCTCTAGCAATTCCTGAATTTCCTCAAGTAGATCATCTATTGAGGTACTGGTCAAGATGACTCTAGGTTTTCTCACCACAACAAACTGCATTTATATTTCTTGACTTCATCCATAAGTTCCTTCCCACTCATGAGAAGTATAGTATTGCTTGTTTCTTCTTTCACCTTCTTGTCTTCAATTGGCAGCAACATATGCATCCTACAATTCTTCTCCAAGGTGTATGTGTTCTTTCTTCCGTCATGAATAACATTTCTATAATATTTCCATGGTCTTCCCAACAAAAGATGACAAACATCCATGGTAATAAAATCACATAAGATCTCATCTCTATATCCCCCTATATTAAATTCAAATAAACATTGTTTAGTGACTGTTACCTAATGTCCTTTTTGCAACCATGAAACCTTTTATGGGGTTGGATGTGCAAATGTATCTAATTCCATCTTCTCCACCATCTCTCTGGATACTATATTATCCATGCTTCCACTGTCAAATATCACCTTGCATACCCTATCCTTGGTCTTGCAAGTAGTCCTAAACAAAATGTTCCTCTGGACTAGATTCTCCATCTCTTTCTCTGGCTTCAAGAGAATTTTCCTCATCATCAAGGATCTTTGACCTTATGCATCTTCTATCTCAACATTTCGCCTTTGAGCTTCTGAAATGTGAGCTCCTCCTCCTCCATCTCTTTTTCTATCGGAACATTCCCATGATTTGTGTCCAATCTTTCCACAGAAAAAACACTTTATTTCACCTCCTCTGCCTCTTCCTCTTCCTCTTGCTCAAGGAAAAGTGTTCCTATCGGCATGCTATCTTTCTTGTGAGCTTCCTCCACTTTCTAGGTGGTTATGAGGTTTCTTCTCTTCATCCTTGGGTTTCTATACTCTATCTTGGGAAACTTCTTTGCTTGTACTCTGACTTCTACCTCCGCCCATTTGACCTTGCTTTCGGGCCAATTTCACCTCTGTCTTTGAATCAATCTGATAAGCATCTTCTACATTCTTGATTGTCACCATGATCATCTCATCCTGAATCTCATATCTCAAGCCATTCATGTATCTGATGACTTTTTCATCATCACTCTCACGATGACCAGCTCTGATATTTAACTTGTAAAATTCCTCAGTGTATTCCTTCACTGTCATCCCTTTCTGTCTTAAATTCTGTATTCTTTGAAACAAATTGATTTGATAATCCTTGGATATGAATTTGGATTTCATCTTGGATACCATCCTATCCCAAATTTTAATTCTTTGTTTTCCTTTGCAACGCCTGTCAACCTGCAGTTCATACCACCAGAGTGATGCGTGCCCTTTCAGTCTAGTGACAACGTGCTTTACTTTCTTATCTTCTTTGATATCCTCATAGTTGAAATATTTATCTAGATATCTAAACGAATATAGAAGCTCCTCAATGTCTAAGTTACCTTCATACATCAGAATGTCCAATTTTTCTCTGAAACCTATTTTTGCAACAAATTTAAATAGACGTTCCTCTGCAGCATCTTCGACTACAACTTCTTCTTCGACTCCAACTTCATTCTCACTTTCGGCCTCACTGATATCTCTAGTATCAGGTGTTCGCCTCTGTGTTGTCTCCATGGAATCCAATATAGCATTAAGTTCTCTCATCTCCATTTCCACGGCTAGATCGGGCATAGGTCTCTCTTGACATCTTCTCGGCAGTATTGTTTCAATCTGTCCATGCAGAATTCAAATCACAACTATCGCCTGTCTTCCCTCTACATAAAACAAAAGTTGTAATTTTTCTCTGATACCACCTAACATAAACCCCCACCTCAACATGTTTTGTTGACCTCTCGGTCTTTGGATCTTGCAATTCCTGAGCCGAAATGGCTCCTATGGTCCCCGTTAGAACCTTTCACACATATAAACACAGGTCTCCTTTTATATTCTCCACCCGCGTGAACATGCAGTATGCGCGTGCCTCCACTCCAAGTGACCACTAGCATGACCACAGACTTAACCCCAAAAGGCGCATCATGTTTCACGATTTCGGTACTTTCGTTGCAAGGCACCCTGACTCTTTTGATTCCCGAAACCCCGAAATGGGATAACGGTCCCTAGCTCCTCCCTTAAATTCTTCACTGATGTGACCCTCGACTATGACCTAGGGCCCAACCTTCAAGCGCATCAGGACTTCACGTGTTGAGGGTTTATGAAGTGACCCTCTCCCCTTCTCCCGAAATGCAAAGCCACAATGACCTCTTATGCCAGATAGACGGTCCTGATTTCCCCCATGATCTGATAGTCTAGATCCTTTTTCTCGTGAAGTTGGGATTTCATGAATCGCGACTTCCGGGTAGCAATTTCCTCCACTCTCTTGACTCCCAAAATGTCGATATTCCGGAGCGCCCAATCAATGACTCATGCTCCTATTGATATAATGAATGCTATCTCTCTTGACCTTGTGAGTGTTGAAAAACACTTAGTCTTATCCTCTCCGCGGATCTACTGGATCCAACGTTCCACGAAAATTGGTGTTTCACCTTCAGAGAATTTCCACCGTGCATTTAGGCTCTCAATAGTTACTCACCAAATAACTCAATGTCTTTCCTCCTAAGATTGATTTCTGCGAGTTAACCTTGACCCTCATCTTCCCTCTAGACTTTCCAAGTCACTATCCCTCCCGATCTTGAATCTTGTTGCAAACTCAAGGATTCTAAGGAATTCTTGCATGCACTCCTTGTGACCCTCACTATAATCCCTGATTATTTGATATCTCCCAACTCTGCACACTCCTTGCGACAGAAGTTCTTCAACTGCTCCCCTGGGTTGGAAAAGTCTAAGACTTTTCTCAGCTTGCGCACACCTTGCATGACTCTGTGCTATACTTGCACTTATGTTGGTTTAAGAACAACTCTATCTCTCTTGAGATTTTCTGAGGTAAAACTCAGAATCTTGTCAACGCACTCCTTGCGGACCTTCACTGCACTCCTTGCAGGAATTCTCAGGACGAGGAGAAATTGAAACATATACTCTCCCTCTCACAGATTCCATACATTCAACATGAAATCATACACATTAAGCATTTAAACAAATGCATAATAGAGCATATTAGCAAACTATAAACATACCATTCAATAGATGTAAAAAGTAACCATAACAACACCATGAAATTGGATTAAAGCCTTCTTATATTAATTCAATTTCTTCTATACATGGTTTCTATAGCAACACCTATCTACTCAAACAACTTCTACAATCTATGTTCTTCTCTACCCTCCTATGCTTTCTTTCTCTACATCTTTTTTCTACAATGAGAATAATCCTACAATACATACGAGGGAGATTTCTTGATTTTTCCCTTCTACAACTCTAAGCTATGTTATCGAATTAAAGACTACAACTACTCTACATTTATTACATTAAATGCCTACAACTGACAGATGAGAGCAACGCTCAAGATATGCATTACAATCCCCAAAACATTTAAGAGTAATTACATCCTTCTATCTATTACATTAATGTTCTTATTTTGAAATTTAAATGTCTTCAAAATGCGTGCTGGTGTATATCCAGTTGTCCTCCACTTGCGCTTGCTAGCGATGCTCCTGCATCATTTGTTTTGTTTTTTTCTTCTTTGGTTTGGTTTAAGTGTTTGATAATGGTGGCCAAGGATATAGGGTGTTTGATTAGAAAAGTGGAGCAACTGGAATCATATATGGAAGACTCCCAAAACACTATTCTCTTCATACATATTCAGTTCGATGGCCTCTTAGATCATACAGTCACTAACTGGGAGGAATCTGTCTCCCAGAAACAAACCATTCGATAGCTGTAGGATGAATGCACATCTCTTAGAAAACAATGGGATGAAGTTTTGGATAAGCCTCAACAAAACATAATTTTTCCATCAGAACATGACACTCCAAGGAATTCATATGAAGCCTCTGATCTGTAATACTATAGAGAAAGCCAAAGAAAATTCATAGAGAATGACAAAAACAACACAAGAAATGAGTAAGAAAAATGAACTATTTGATTTATTTAGTAGAATAGTAAGCCTTTATATAGGATAGGCTGAAGATACAATGGTTCTGATCAAAAGTGGACCAATTCTAACTAACCAACAACCATAAAAGCTCCCAAACCCTAAAGACTATCTTAGCTGACCAGTTCCTGGTCCTTGGGACTTATGCCCAACCTCCCAGGTAGAGATGCACTCCATATGTCCTTTATGGTGAAGTGCGATGGATCTATAAGGAGGTGAACCTTTGTGGTAGTGTCAAACATATCTACCTCGAGATGTGTACTCTCCTCCTTGGTGAGTGTGCCTTCCATCCTGCCCAATTCCTCCATGTTTAATCCTGGAAGTGTCCCGACTTCTGTGAGTAACTACGAAAACTACTGAGTCATGGAGGATTTTGATAGCCATTTAGTTTGGGTTGGAAGATGACCCTTAAGATCCACTATAAAGGAAGTGTTTTGTTGAGTGCAAGTAGTGGTTTGCATGTATTCATCACTATGTCCTAAAGGAGAGGTGGTTGGAAATCTGGAACAAAATTAGAGGGGTGTGAGATGGTGACCTCTTCTTCTAGGAGGGGAGGCTCATAGTGTTTGAGAATGTTCACATGTACCACACCATGAATACCCAACTTTGGTGGAAATTCGAGGCAATAAGCATTGTCTCCAACTTGCTGCAGAATGATGTAAGGACCATAGCGGAAGGGGTTTCATCTTGTGATAACGCTGGGAATGAAAGCGTTGATGCTCCATGTGAAACTAGACCTTGTCACTAGGGGAAACAATATAGTGGCTTCATGTGCACATCACGATGAGAATTTTACTGTTGTTGGGAAGCTTGTAAAGACTCAGAAACATGATCTTGTTAACGAGAGAAAGTTTTCAAAAAGGAGGAGGCGTATGTTTTCTCTTTTTGTTGTTAAGGAGTATGAAAAGGTTGGATTTGTAAAGGAAAATCATAGGGTGCAGTAGGTTGATACCCAAATAAAGCTTCGAAAGGGGACAAGCGAGTAGAAACATGAACTTACCTATTATAACTGTGTTGGAAACTGTGGAGGGTGGAATCCCAATATTTAGATTTGGTAAATTGAATGTGTAGGGCATGGAATAGGCTATGGTTAACAACTTTAGTTTGTCCATCTGTATGTGGATAGAAAGAAGTGGAGTATTTGAGGTGACACCCCAAGGGAGACCAGAGAGTTTTCCAAAATGTACTAAGAAAATGGGAATCACTATTAGAGATAATGTTGGAGGGGAGACCAAAATGAGTCCACACATGAGTGAAAACGATATCTGTAGTTTGATCAACAATAGTAGTCTTAGTGCAAGGGTAAAAAATGGTCATTTTGGAGAAGTGATGCACAACCACCCAAATGGCATCATGATGAAAAAAGTTCATTGGAAGACAGGTGATGAAGTCCATAGTGATATATTCCTAGGGACGAGGGGGGAATATGTAAGGGTTGATACATGCCATACTTGTGGTTTGTCGGCTCATGTTGACTACAAAGAGTACAATCTCAGATAAACTGCTCAACTTGGCACTGTAAAGAAGGTCAAAAGAAGTGACGTTGAATATGCTGTGTAGTTTTGAATGTGTCGAAGTGTCCACGAAAAGAGGAGGAATGGGATTCGTGAATGAGGAAAAGGCGATCATCAGTAGTAGACACACATATATTGTCAAGCTTATACAACCAACCATCCTAAATGTGGTAGTCTAGGGAAGGGGTCTAGTTAAATATAGTAAATTTTTGCAAGGAAGTCCATATGGTACTAAAGAAAGGGTTAGAGGCATACAAAGGCTTCCAATATTCATAAGCATCACAACAAACACACAATGTTTGAAGTATTTGAGGAGGGGGGCGACTATGAAGATCAACCATGTGATTGGTGGTCCCTTTCTTATATTTGATGACCAAGTGGAAACGTTGTAGATAAGAAGCCTACATCAAATGATGTTGTTCCTGTAGCTTAGACTGAGAATTAATAAAAATCAAAGGATGATGATTAGTATGAAGAATGGTCTCCTTAACCAAGATATAGTGGTGCCAATGTTTTAAGTCTTGGACCAAGCTGTAAAATTCCTTATCATAGGTATTGTAGTGTTTTTTTTCTTGAGCCAATATCTCAGAATGATAAGTAATGGGATGTCCTCCTTGTGGAAGAACTGCACCAATCACATGTTGAGAGGCATGAGTCTCAATTTTAAAAGGTTGTTGAAGATCAGGAAGACAAAGGACATGTGTTGAACAGAGGGCCTCTTTACAGAGTTGGAACTGCTCCTGAGCCACTAGATTCCAAATAAAAGTGGATTGATTAGCCAAATAATGAAGGGGATTGGCCTGGTGAGAGAAGTGAGGAATGTATTTCCTATAAAAATTGATGCCACCAAGAAAATTTTTAAGGGACGACGTGGACCGAGGAGAAGGACATTGTGCTAGAGCATGAACTTTAGAAGCATCAGGACGAACACCTTCCTGATTGATGAAAAACCACAAATAAGAGACAAAAGTATGGCCAACGAAGGACTTGTGTTCCTTGACCTGAAGGTGATTGGTATACAACAATTGGAGTATGTTGTGGACATGTTGTAAGTTTTCCTCCCAAGTATTACTGAAGACCAAAATGTCATCCAAATAAATGACCACAATGTGGCCCAACAAAGGATGAAATATATCATTGATGAGCCTATGGAATGTGTAAGGAGTGTTGGTGAGGCCAAAAGGCATCACCATCCATTCACATAGACCAAATATGGTTTTAAAAGTTGTTTTCCAAGTGTCAGTCGAAGCCATACACACTTGGTAAAATACTTTTGCCCTTTGAGTTGATCAATCAAGTCTTCAATACAAGGGAGATTATAATTATTTTTTATAGTAACATTGTTGAGAGCATGCTAATAAATGAATAAATTCCACTCGCCACTATACTTTTTGGGAATAATGAAGGAAAGGGGAGGCACAAGGAGAGGAGTTTGGTTGGATATGGCCAGCATTGAGAAGTTATTGGAGTTGGCATTCAATTTCCTCAGCCTCACGGGGAGTCGAATGGTACGAAGGGGCATTAGGAAGAGAAACACAAGGAATGATGTCAATAAAATGCTTAATAGGGCGTTGAGGTAGAAGGCCTTTTGGAGGGGAA
Source organism: Picea engelmannii (assembly GCA_009831015.1). Taxonomy (NCBI): domain Eukaryota; kingdom Viridiplantae; phylum Streptophyta; class Pinopsida; order Pinales; family Pinaceae; genus Picea; species Picea engelmannii. The sequence continues at coordinate 1,072,040 of ML779033.1, forward strand.
AACACATAAGAAAATTAAGAGACAACAATAGACAGATCATGTGAAATGGAATCAGGTGTCTGATCTTGATTAATAGGGAGCACCAAGGATAAGAAGAGGGATTTATTGAGGCTTGCTTGTCGTACGACATCTTAGCTAACGAGAAGAGGAGGAGATTTCAGGGATGAAGAGGTAAGAACATAAGTTCGACCATCTTGTTTGAGGTTGTATTGATGGGTTTGGGCATGATAGATTTCATCACGTTGTTCGCAGTATGGGATGCCCAAAATAATATCCGTAGATTCCAACACACACACATAACAAACGATCGATTCATGGAAAGGTCCAATGGAAAAGGTGTCTGCACAACATTGCGTGACCATGAGATGAGGTCCATCCTTATAAACCCACCCTTATTGATAAGGATATGTATGAGAGGTGGTGGGTAATCTTAATCGATTTATGAAATATTAACCTACTAAATTCTTTTGGCTACCATTATCAATAATGAGCGTAGAAAGAGATTTCTCAATTTGAAAATTGTGGGTGAAGAGAGGGGAAACCAAGGTAGCATTAGAATCAATAGCCATCAAAATAAAAGAGGGGTTTACATTTGTGGGATTGTCTAAAGAGATTGTCTCAAAAGGAGGGGGTGCTAGAGATGAGGACTTGAGAGTATCAACAAAAAGTGTTTTGGTAGTAGACGGATACTGTAGGACATGACAATTGGTGGTGTTATGGAAATAAGACTTATGGAATGTGCACCATTTAAGAGACTTAGGGGAAGACAGATACTTTGGAGAGGAGGGAACGAAGGAGGAGTGAGGACGATACTGAGGGGATTTCAAGGGAGGGGCTTGCTTACACTCAAATGCTAGACCATGAGTGAAATCCTTATCTAGAGAACTACTGTAAAAAATATCGGTCTCCTTGCGTAAAAAAATCAATACACCAGAATTAAATGTTACTATGATTACCTCTTTGAAGTATTGAATATGAAGCTAGATGCAGAGCTCGATGAATATTTCAATGTATTGCTACAGAGACTGGCATGAAAATTGGCGAAGCTGCAACAAGCAAGCCAAAAGATTCTGACGATAGTTAGGTGAATAATATTCTATGGAGTGCTTGACAAAGAGCTTCCCAAGTGCCAATAGGAGGAGTAGATATGAGGAAGATGCCTGCAAATCCACAATGATATGGGTCCCAATGGGGAGAGTATCTCACCAGGCATGGGAAACACCTTCCATTTGTAAGCTATAATTTTGAAGCTTTTCCTTATGAGATATGTCATGGTGAGTGTTGAATTATGTACAAAGACTTCAAATCCAGGAATCCACATTGTCCCCATTGATCTTCCCATAGAAATTATGAAGTTCGAAGCGTGCATCTAGTTGCAAAGGAGATGGAGTCTGACGTTGCAATCTAATAAGCTCAAGAAGAGCCAAATAAAAATCTTGGATAGGGGAAGAGTTCACATAAGAGGAATAATCCTATGAAGTGTCCCTTCTTGGAGGCATGAACTTCATAAAATAATGATGCTCCTATCCATATCAGAAAGATAGGCCACTTTTTTAATGAGAGGAGGAGGGAAAAAATCCTAGTGCATCTCTGGATTGTAAACTAAGTGGAGAGGAGGAGGGGGTTTTTGTAGTGTACCTTTGAAAAAATTGACAAAAATGAGAGGAGGGGGTTGCCCTAGTGCACCTCTAGAAATATTCCTAAGCTGAGAGGTGGAGGGGGTTTCCCTAGCACACCTCTTGGGAGAGAGAGAGAGGGGAGGGTGAAAAGAAACCATGTGCATCCCTTACCTCAAAAAAAAAATAAAAATCCAACCCTACCGCATCTTCAGAATGGATATGGGTTTTCCTAGATCGACCGTTGAAATCTCTAACTAGTGGAGAAGAAGCACCTAGGACCGGTGCTCCGATACCATTTGATCTATAATACTGTAGAGAAAGCCAAAGAACATTCACAGAGAAAGACAAACACAACACATAAAATGAGTAAGGAAAATGATCCATTCATCCTATTTAGTAGAATAGGATTCCTTTATATAGGATAGGTTGAACATACAATGGTTCTGATCAAAAGTGGACCAATTATAATTAACCAACATCTAGAAAAGGTCCCAAACCCTAAAAAATATCTTAGTTGACCAATTCATGGTCCTTGAGACTTGTCTCCAACCTCCCAGGTAGAGATGCGCTCCATGTGTCCTTTGTAGTGAAGTGCATTGCATCTAAAAGGAGGTGCACATTTGTGCTAGTGCCACAATGCTCTACCTCAATATGTGTGCTCTCCTCCTTGGGGAGTGCACCTTCCAGCTTGCCCAACCTTCTCTTTGGATGCAACCCTTTCTTTGGATGCAACTCTTGCTCAGTTGGATTGGAACACCCCAACACTAGGAATAAAGTAATGGTACCAATTTGGTTTTATGTCAAAGGGTGTTTCCAAAATGTTTCATTTTTGCATATATATTTTGAGTATTTTTGTTAGATTGTATCCGAAAAAAATCTATGGATTTATGTATCACGGAAAATATAAATGTAATAACAACAACAATAGGAATGCTTTTGCAAGAAGTTTTTGATAGACTAGTAAAAAAATTTGTAATTATATTTATATATGATAATTAGTAATGTTTGTTTTATTTATTAATCTATAAAATTGATGTAAAATAAATATAAATTATATTTTTATATGATAATTAATAATATTTTTTTTTGTTTGTTAATCTATAAATTTGATGTAAAATAAATATAATATAATATAAATTATAATTATTTAAATAACTTATTTTTGTATTTGATAATTAGTAATATTAATTTTATTTATTAATCTATAAAATTATGTGAAATATTCTCTACATAGCATGCAAATTATATTGTTGAATTACCCATGTCCACCTATCCGTCTTTGCTTCTACATTAGTAGTTTGTCCTTACATTTACCTATCCAATTGCTCATTGATTCCTCGGTACCAATGGAAAAAAGTTCAGATAGATGCATGAGGCCAGTTCAGGGGCATGCAACATATAGGAAATATTAATCAGACTTTGAACAACTTTGTTAACTATTTATTGATCCATCATAATTCAACCTATGTTTATTAAACTCGAATTATAGCAATCAAAATATAAAATCGATGAATGGTATGCAATGTTTAGTTAGCTATCCAAAATTCAGGAATCAAAATCATGTAGTGAAGACAATTGTATTTTCAATTATGTTAGCTCTGTGAATTTTTTTTTATTTCTAAATCTATTTATTATAAATCATTTCCAAATCTATTTATTATTTTTAAACAAGGGAAAAAAAATCAAATATTTATTAAAAAAGAAAAACTAGCAGCTTCATAAATCGAATATTTACTAGAAAAGAGAAACTAGCAGCTTCATAGCTTTCATCCTTGGTGATCATACAATGCCATCATAATTTCACACTTATATATATAAGAACATTAAATACAATGTTTTCACAATTATACACATGCCCACACATTTATAAATATTCATTTAATCAAATTAATGTTTAAGTGCTCCTATATATGTGAGAAATTTGATTTTGGTATTTGTAAATATATAACAACATTAAATACAATGTTTTCATAATTATACACGTGCCCACACATTTATAAATATTCATTTAATCAAATTAATGTTTAAGTGTTCTTATATATGTGAGAAATTTGATTTTGGTATTTGTAAATTGTAGTGTTTTTGAGTATTTCTCTAATACTTTGCATCCATGAATACCTATAATATATTAATTTTATTTTTACAGTTCAAAACTTTCTTTATGAATGAATGTGATAAAATATTGGCAAAGTAAAACTTTTGTGATAGTTAAATTGTATCAAACCTCTTAAAAAATTGTCACAACTTTAAGAATCACTATGCTCACTTTCAATTCAAAAACCATTTCTTCACTCATTCTTTAAGTAAACACTTACATGCATCAATATTTAAGTAATTTCCTCATAAAATAAAATTGTTATGTGCTTAGTTTAATAAAATTCCATTGTAATATTATAACAGGTATGAGAAGGCAAGACATGTAGTCTCATATCTTGAGCTATATTTATTGCTCATAGCCTTTAAATTTCAATTAACCAAATTCTCTCCCATGGTTTCTTTAACTTTTTCAGGTAAATATTTCCACTTAAACCGGTTCATCTTCCACTGTGAGTGCATGAGAGCATAGTAATTTACTTCTCTTAGATCATTGGACCTTGTAGCATGACTAAAAATAATATGTATATTGATTTTTTTCTTCTTTTATAAAAACAAATATTACTTTAATTTTGTCAATTCAAAAGAATAACATATAATTCAAAAGAATAACATATATTTGGTACACTTTGTTCATGTTATAAGAAAATATTACTTCCATCAATTCATTCAAAATGTTGTTTTTCATATATTTGGTACACTTTGTTTATGTTATAAAAAAATATTACTTCCATCAATTCATTCAAAATGTTGTTTTTGGATTTAATGTGTATCGATATATTAACTTGATATTTGGATTGTTGTAGTGAGGAGAGAGACAATGTGTGTCTTCTCATTGTTTACATTCTGACTCATAGCGTGTCTCTGTAGTGTGCATTCAATTTTGATAGCCTTAACAATGTCAATGATAAGTTGGGAATTGGGAATTATCTTAAATTTCTTTCATTCAGTTAATGTCATGGATAATTGTTTTCATGAAGAGATTCACTTTCATTCAGTTAATGTCATGGATAATTGTTTTCATGAAGAGATTCAAGCCATGAATTGTGATGGTTTTAAAGATATTAACATTAAATGCACTTTTTAATGTAAAACCTTAAAATTGTTTACATATATCAAATTTTTATTCCAAAGGTTATAAATAATTTATCAATTTTTTATTCCTAAGGTCATAGCATTTATTCGTGACTGCTAATCCACACAATGATTGAGAGTAGACCGAAATAACATGACGATTTTGTATGGCGTGTGTAAGGTATTCATATTGCTTTTTAATTCTTAAAAATTGTTTTTAAATTTAATAGAAATTTTGTCGAAACATGAAACGTATGTTAAGAAATTTTATTTCAAAAGTTATAACCCATTTTAATATTATCCGGATCATCAAATTTCCAAAAACTAAATTTAAAAAGAAAACAGCAGAAAAATCACCGTCATTAGAAATAGGACAAAAACTTAATTTAAAAAGCCGTTAATTCAACAGAAAAACCACAGTCATTATAAACATTAGAAACAGGACAATTCAGATATCCTTATAAATAGTTTTCAATCTTATTATATGATTGAATCATAAAAAAAATCATGATTTTTATTTTACCTTATTATTACAAACCATTTAAGCGCCCTTTCCCATTACTTGAACTTGTTTAGTGACGTTGCATGGAAACAAACATATAACCCTCTCATTGTTCATTGCTGCCAATTGACTGCTTCATGGCTGACGTTGACGTTGATGTTGACGTTACATGGAAACAAACATATAACCCCCTCATTGTTCATTGCTGCCAATTGACTGCTTCATGGGTGACGTTGACGTTGATGTTGACGTTAATGGAAACAAACATATAACCCCTCATTGTTCATTGCTGCCGATTTACTGCTTCATGGGTGACGTTGACGTTGCATGGAAGCAAACATATAAACCCCTCATTCCTCATTGCTGCCGATTGAGTGCTTCGTGGCTGTTTCTGTGTAAGCGTCCTTTCCCACGACTTGAACGTTTAGTGACATTGCATGGAAACGCATAACCCTCTCGTTGCTCATCATTGACGATTGACCGCTTCATGGGACGTGCTTTGTAAGCGCCCTTTCCCCGTCGCGTAAACTTGTTGAGTGACCTTGCATGAAAACGCATAACGCGCTCATTGCTCATAGCTGACGATGGCGTGTTTCATGGTGTACTTCATTAATGTTATCCTGATATAGTTGATGGATAGTAGTTTAGTAGATGACTGTGGGCTTTTGTGTTTATTTGATTATTTATTTAATTTTTGTAGGTTCTTTTGTAATATATCAACTTTTTTAAATCTGTTAAATCATGAAAAATAAATATCATTATGACACAACATTATATGATGATTATGTATAGGCATAATTTTAATCATATATCCCATAAAAACATTTAAACTACTTCATTGGATTCTTTCATAACGCATCAATTCTCCTCAAATCTGCCCAATCACGAAAAAAAAATTCATCAGAACATGACATTAAGTGATGTTTAAGTGTAAGCGCCCTTCCCTACCACTTCAACATGTTTAGTGACCTTCCTCTGAATACATATCCTCAGCTGAGCTCGACCGAATGGTGTTCCCTTGATGTCATGCCAACACTTAGTGGCTTCTCGCCGAGAGACGCCATCAAGTTATCACGGTCGATGAGATATGCGGACAAGCATATTAATAATATCAACTCATATTTAAAGTGACAAGTATATTTAAGCTGAAAGGAGTACACCTATTGATAATGGGCACATTTAATAGGTTTTTAGTTCTTAATAAGTTTTCTATGGACCAGATTAAATATGATTAGAATATTCTTAGTCGTTACAATAAATGAATAGCTCTGATTTCATCCATTAACTTCTGAGCTGTTATAAAGACATCCGTTTATATGTTTACTTTTTTACATTTACCTAATCGTGTTTAAAAATTACTAACTTATTGCCACTTCTACCTGATTAAAAAATATAAACGAATTTTCATGAGCCCATCTTTTTTACTGTGTTAATTAAAGTTTTTTTTTAACTAATCGAGAAGTTTAACAGCCGACCTTTCGGGCGTTCACCAGCCCCGAGTTAGCGGCTGGTGAACGCCGAAAGGCGGCTGTTAAACTTCATACTGGCAACGGTGGGTGATGCCAACATAGAAACGTGGCCATGTTAATACCTTAATATTTTTTAATCAGATACATGCCGCAATAAGTTAGTGAACACAGTGATTAAATGTGCCCATTATCAGTAATTAAATGTGCCCATTAATTAGGTTTTGCAAGCCGGAGTCTATCGTGTGTGGAAGATGTGTCACCAGGTGCAGAAGGAGATCGGTGATATTCTTTTAATATATAATAAATCTTGAATCCATCTTATCTTAAACCATGTGTATTTTATCAAAAATCCATTTTATAATTGTGATTGTGAAGCGTATTTTATTTAACAACCCTAATTAAAGTTTATGCTTAAGAAAATTCTAACAAAAACCCTAATTACAATTTCTAAATGAAAAACAGAGAGAAACCACCTGCGCGCCTACATCGATGATACGATCCTCTCACCATGAAGCTGTCGATAATGTATTAAACATAAACTGCAGCCATCCGAATATTTTGCACAGAGCCAATAACCGATTATATAGAATATTGGGAATAGAATAATGGTGACATATGTGTGTGATCATGTTGTTGCCTCTAATCCCTTAGCTTCGCGAGCTCAAGATCGAAATGACTTGGATAGTATTTAGCCAATCGTGGCCGAAGCACTGCTTAAGACATGAGTGTTCAAAAACCCCGACAGATGGCAATGAGGTGTTAGAATATTACAGTGGTCGTACTCCCGCTAGTATTCTATGCCCCCAAAATGCGGCTCTTGACACAATTAAAAAGATAAAAATGCCTGCCTAATATGCCATTTTTGCCAATGACGCGTGAATGTCCACTGGTATTCTATGCCACCATTAAAAAAACAAAATGTCTACCCAATGCCAATGAGCTTGGATGTAGTGCCGAGTAATTACTTAAACGTTACAACTATAAGGTTGATATTTTAATATTTTAATTTATTTGGTGTTAATATTTTAATTTCTGTTAATCACCAATCAGTTAGTTATCAAAGTAATTTTTAAATATGATTAGGTAAATGTAAAAAAGTAAACACATAAACAGATATCTTTATAATAGCTAGGAAGTTAATGACTGAAATCACAGCCATTTATTTTGTGTGACTACTAAGAATATTCCAGCCATATTTAATCCTGTCCATTGAAAAATTATTAAGCACTAAACCCCTATTAAATCTTTCCATTGTCAATAGGTATACGCCTTTCGGCGTAATAATCCAAACTCATTTTTAATGCGACGCTATTTTCTTTAAAACGTGAAGGTGGCGGGAATTCTTATCTCAATTCCAGATTCCATGCATGGAGCAAAGATAGATGGAATCTGCAGTCGAGTTAAGTTTGGGTGAAGGTGGCTCATGCTCATTGTCATCGGACTTTCTTTAAGGTGGCTCATGTTTATTGTCATTGGACTTTCTTTAAGGCGGTGTCTAATTGTTTTATGAAATGGATTTTTTATAGGAATCTAGTCATATAAATATGCATAAAATTACTATTTTTTGTTATTTAAAATCGATGGATTTTTATAAAAATTTGGTCATATAAATTTGCATAAAATTACTATTTTTTGTTGTTTAAAATCTATTTTTGAATACAAAAATAGATTTAGCATGCTGATAAACCCATCTAATACAAAAATAATCACCCAAATCTATGGATTTAATAGTTTTTCACAGGATTTTAGGCAAATGTCCGCAAAAAAAAAATCATTTCTTACAAAAGTTACACTACAACTTTCTTTAAAACTTGTAGATGGCTCATGCTGGTTCATGCTCATTACCATCATGAACAAAATTCAAGGGGAAGGTCATATTTAATGATAACCACCCAACTAGAAAGTATTTAATATTCAATATGTTAGGTTTTACTCTCGAATTTAATGTTATTTAGATCTAAAGATGTAAAATCCAATATACATAACATTAAATGCAATGTTATTAGATGTTTATTGATTGATATTTTTGAAGGCTTATTATGAGTTTAATTCTTCTATAATGAAATGCTAAAACAAACTATTTCTATTGGGAAAGAAATAAAATAATAAAACGCACATATTTGTTTAAGACTCAATTTTTACTTTTTCGAACATAGATCGCTCTAAAAAGTGTATTGAAGAACAAATTAGGGAAGTAAAATATATTATTATCATTTTTAATTATATTTGAATTATCACAATAGAAATTGGATTTATAGTTTTGATGGAAATTATTAATGGAGAGGTAGAATCACAAAGTACAACTATAAATCATTTATAGTTTTGATGGAAATTATTAATGGAGAGGTAGAATCACAAAGTACAACTATAAATCACTTTTTTGGAACACTCTGCTCCGCAAAACAAATGGCATTGCTTTCACACATTAAATGGAAATTACTCTTCTAACATGCATACTAGAGGACAAATTTAATGTTACTTATGAATTTACAATTCATTTATGTCCCAATGAAAAATAGTCATATCCTATCCTTTTCCCTTTTCTTCTTTTTAACCTCATTTCAGCCGCTATAAAAAGTTTCACAATGACTAACTTTAACACTAATATCCAATATTCAAAAATTAGTATGAGAAATCAAATTTCTAGGATTTATATGGTCATGCGAACTCCTTATCAAAACTATAGGGGAATTAAATCTCTTCATTCTCCCTAATAAGACTTTATTTACAAAAATCACCATCGAGGTATTATGGTCTTCTTGTTTATCCACTATTATGGTCTTCTTCTTTATCCATTATAGAGAGTGTTGATTCTTTAACCTATACTTCTAGGCGCCCATTGGTATTCTTCTTGGTATTCTTTTATGAAACTATATCATATTAATATTCTATATTATATTCCTTGTCATCATCTCATAATGGGTACTCAAATGATTTCCATGCTTTAGTTTTTAGTTTATTTATCTGTTTCTTCTAGGATAAGCTTGTTCTTAAGCACTTGAATCCTGCAAATTCACTACTTATTGACAAATCTAACACTAGGATGTATTTTCATAATTCAATGACCATTTGGACCTTTTTCTTTGAAATATTAGGTGATCCAATAATCCCTTACTATTATAAATATGCACACATCTATGTGCATTATAACATGAATAAGGTTAATATCATCTATATTTGTTTTTAAATATCTGCCCAAAGTATCATCAATGTCTTTAGAAACTAAAGTGTATTGGAAATTTTGGAAAGCATATCCAAATAATGATTTTGGTGATAGACATATTAGATGGGTTATATTATGCGAACTATGGGGTAACAAAAGTATTTAGTCTTCTCCAAAAATAGGGACCTGCCTCAAAAAATTTATGGGGAAATAGGGACCCTCCTCAAAACAATTATGATAATCAACAATATTGTGAAATCAAAATATAAAAAATATTTTTGAAAAAAGAGGTTCCTCATAATCCTTTGTCGAGTTCAAATAAAGTCATAATTACAAATTTTATGTAGGATGCCAAAAATCATAAACTGACAAATTACCACCTTGGATTCATATTATTAAAGGATATCTAAAAATACCTCTTCCTTTACCTCTAGTATTGAAACCTCCTTTAATTTATCCAAAATATACACATTGGGAAAATGAATTAGAATAGTTGGAGAGGGTTTTATTTTGACCACATCCTTAAAGGAAATGGAATTTGAAGATGAAGAAACTCTAGGCCCCACTACTTCTCTACATAATTTCAATACCATAATGATGGTTTTATATTTTCATATACTATATTCAAATAATAGAAATTAATCTTCAATATGTTTACCTTAAAAAAAAGAAGGTGATGTTGATCCATAAACATTTCCTATAAAAAAAACTCCAATTTCTACTTGATATCTACCACATACTTGATGGAAATCATCACAAGAGTAAAGTGTTCACAATGAAAGAATTAATCATAATCTCAAATCTGAACTTTATATTAGAATTTTCACCAAACAGTCGTTAAGAAGTCCTTTCTTTGGACAATTAGTGTGTAAGCATTTTTTCAATCACTTGGCATAGGACACAAAGAGGGACCAATCCCATTCACAAAATAGGATTACAAAATGTAATTTACTAATCAAACATAATATGATTTGATCATAAATCAATAAACCAATAAAGTATGAGAAAAACTCATCATACGATATTCTATAATTTATTTTACTGCATATGGGGAAAGATGACTATTCTTATTCTTAATATACAAAACATATTACAGATTTGAAAGGCACCTTGGAACTCTTAATATTAGACTCTCTTTTATTTTCATTATCATAGTCAACCCTTTAATTATAACTTTATCAACTACATGTAAGCATTGGGCTCTCCCTTACTTTATCCAATGCCTCAGGCCTACAATCAAGCTCACACATTCGAATTAACAAAGAAAAATCAATTGTATTAAATATTCATAGGATTTCCACTCAAACAATTTGTCACCAAATTAAAATCATATTAAAATTTATAGAAAATACATTCAATATCAATGTTTGCAACTTTAGTAATTCAATGATCAATGTTTTCGTACTTGTTTACAATCATAAAAACAATGAAAAATTCTTTGCAAACCATAACAACCAACACTACACAAATCCAGATCAAAGAAGAGCCAAACACCTTTTGCTAATTCTCAAAATTCATATTTATTCTTCTTCTACTTGAATTTTGTCCTTATAACTCTTATAATTATTCAAATTCCAATTGCAATGATTCATATTACAATATTTTAACCAAAATTCACTAAATATAAGAAATATTTCACTACATTACTATTTTTAAGTAAAGGATTAAAGAATGGGTTTAATAAAATAATTATGCCATGCCCCATTCACTTTTCTATAGAAAAATACTCCTATAGCGACAAAAAAAATCCATTACCATTCTTAGAACTAATAATAGATGAAAACCTCTTTTGTACCATTGAAATAAAATAAACTAATGAAATCTACAAATGTGCACGATAGTTTTCATGGTTAGTGATTCTCGTATAGTTGACAACCATGGTTAGAAAAACATGAGCATCCTACCCATAATTATACTATCCTTATTGATCTATGGTTCATGTTCTTCTTCCTACTCTTCCAATTGCTATAATTTCCAACATCATTCTAATGTGTTCTTCCAACATCCTTCTTCGTCATCATGTACTCAATACACTTATTTCCAATAAATATCATTGTTTTCAAATATTCATATCGAATGTGACATAACATTTCCAATTTCTTCTACCAAATAATGTCTAATGAATTAAAATGTTTGTTTATGCCCAAGAGGGCTTACTGCCTCCCCACCCTCCTTAAATGTAACCATAATTGATTTTTCCTCACGTTTTCAAATATTTTTTAGATCATACCTTCTCTATTGTCATTTTATTTACCACCATTCAATATGCCTATATATTCCTCACATATTCCTCACAAACTTTCATAGAAACAACATCTTCAGTTTCTACACATTAGTTATTTTCATCTATGATTGTCATCTTTAGTTTTTTTCTAAAACTTTTGCAACTTCTATAGTTTTCTTCATTTGATCTTCATCTTCATTGCATTGAGGCATCAACATGTCCTTATAATATAACTTGGGATATAGTTGAGCTTCCATTGGTACATTATTCTTTCCTTCTTATTTAACATATTTAAATAAGTGTACATGACATATATTTTCTTCCTTCAATGATTTCTTAGTAAATTAAAATACATGAAAATTCTTCTCTATTTTCTTTCTTTTGGCAAGGGAAGTAACCTAAAACTTCTATCACCCTTCACAAATTAATATTTTTTCACATCATCATCATATAATTTTCTATCATAAATCTAAGGTTTACCAAGCAATATGTGACAAAGATCCATAGTAACAAGATCACAAAGCACCTGGTCTTGATAATTTCCAAATTGAAAACTCAATAGATATTATGTTGAAACAATAATACAATGACCATTTTGTAAACCTAACACATTATAAGGACTAGGATGTTGAATACATTTCAACTTCAAATTTTCTTTAACATTTATTCAAATTAAATTTCCAATGTGTCCACCATCAATATGGTTACAACACTTAGCTTGGATGTTACATTTTTTCTTGAAAATACATTTGTTTTGTTTATTTTGATGAACAATCTTCTTCTACATCTTGATTATTATTATTTTAAAGATAAGGTTCTCCCCTTTCTCAAATTGAATCTCTAAAATATTATCAACAACAATTGAAGCCTCTTCTGCCCAAGTTACATGTTCATTTTCTTCACTCCTACCATCATTCACATTTCTTGGACATTCAACCTTCTTGTGCCCTTGTATACAACATTGATAATAGATGATTGCATCAAGGTAACTTTATGTAATCTAGTACTAGGTGAATATGATATATTGTGTTCAATGTGGAAATTATATCTGACATTTAAAAATAAAAATAAAAATAATAATGACAAAACTATATTTCCATGCCAACCTTAAGTAAATAATATTTAAATGTAGCCTTAAGTTATATATATATATATATATATATATATATATATATATTAAACATATTTATGAAAGGTTAAAACATCTATCCCATTTAGAGCTCACATCTTAGTTGAGGGGAAGCTTACTAAAAGTTACTAGGTTGCTTTTATAACTGTTCATTCATGTCTAATACTAATTAAGGAAAGAGGCTAGATAAATTGCCACAAATATAGACCATCATTTTGGGGAGAGAATTATTAATACAACAATGTTAACCATTCATCCAATTTTAAAATAGTGATTAATTTGCAAAATGAAAATGATACATTTATGCATGTAATTATGTTTGTAATATGGTGTTGTAGTAGACACATTCATAGAAATTCATGCATATATTCAAATGCATGATTATAGTTGTTGACTAATTTTTTTTCGCATACCTATAGGTTACAAAAAAGAGTAGTACAATTATTGAGTTTATCCATTTATATAGAGTTGAGTTTTGTTAATAAAATTCAGCCTAATTCATCCATTTAAGTGCATTTGAATTCTTCCAAATAATAATAAAAAAACATTATTTTATGTCAAACAAGAAAGAAAGTTAGTTGGGCATCTCAACATTAGATTTGGTTTTCTTCTTCCTATTTTTTGTTACCTTTTGTTGTGGATAAATTGTGATGAGAGAAAAACATTTTTTTGGTTTCTACCTTCCTTCAAACATAAACACAAAGTGTAGCTACATATAGGTATTTCATTATGGTAGCCTCCAAAATTAGGATCTCATGTCCTTTGAACATAAACAAAAACAACAATGGATATGCATTGGTTGGATTCATTTTGGTATCCTCTAAATATAAACACTTTAAATATATTTATTTTCACATTCATAATTCATTATCAATACTAAGAACTATGGTGCAATATATGGATATACAAAATTACAATTTTAATATGCATTATGATATATATTAACTATTATAGATCCATCTTCACTCTATTTATATTAATCATTGAGAGTAATCAAATCTATGAAGGTGAAATTTTTTTTGAGGAAACAAAACTTGAGGAAGGTTTGAGATAGAGTTAATATGGATCTATTCTAGTGACATATCCACCTTGTCTACTTCTACCGAAATTTTCACCTCTTATGAAATTATGACTAATACTTGCTTCATTTTCATCTCTTTCATCTACTTGAACTCTTTTAAAAATTTCTATTCATTTTCCTCTAAATTATGATATATTTTATTCAATTTCTCTTCAATCTTCAAAGGAACTTCGAATGCTTATTCTACAAAAATGAATTTAATGAGTGAAAAGTTCATATGAAATAAAAATATTCACACCATTTACATACCTTTTTATCGTTAGATATTTAAGGTTCATCCAATATAGAATGTATTCTCAATTTGTAGAATTCTTCAGTATATTCCTTAACATTCAAATATTTCTACCTCAAATTCTAGACTTGTTTAAAAAACTTATGTTGGTTCTTTGTAGGTAAGAACTTATTATTTTTCTTTATTACCATATTCTTCCCAAGTTCTAACCCTTGTGTTTCCTCTCTCTATATTTAGGAAAATAATCCCACAATGAAACAACATGTTCTTTCAATTTTGTTGTAGAAAACTTTACTCTACATAGATCCTCCACTGATCCAGATTATTTTGAGAATGAAATGAAGGAATATATATGAAAATTAAATATACAAAGCTATTGTGAGATAAAAATAAATATTGCAATAAACACAGAGATACAATAATGCATAATTTTAATTAATGAGAAAATGTACAGAAACTGTAAAATTACATAGTGAATGACTCGCTAGAATGGTGGAAGCTTATCTCTAAGAAGAGATGTGATGGCTATGCTAATTCAGAAGAAGATGATTATGATTATTACAATGAGGCTCTAGAGGCATTTTTAACATAAATAAAATCCAAAACCCTAACCCCGAAAGATGGAACTCCAAAATTCTTTTGATCCCCAATGGGGGTAGTTGGTACATCAACTTCCCAAGGGCGTAACATTTGCATACGATCTTCGTTTGGGGTGCACAATAGCTTGGTTGAAAGGTATATCCAAGGAATACACATTTTTCCATCACAATTTGATTGTGGCAGGCGTAAAAAACACTGTGTAGGGCCTCAAAATGACCCCATAAGTTTAGGACCCGAAAAGATGTAGAAAAAATGTAAGGTGGAAACCCCTATTTTGAGCCAGTGGAATAGGTGGGTGGCCACCGATTTTATCTTGGATAAATCCTCTTCCCTTAGGAAGAAATGTTGTCCATTGTGTGAAGATCTCAGGGAAGTGTTTGTTGAATCTGAACCTTGGTGAGCTTTTTTCCTTGCTGAAGAAGTTGTCTCGCTTAGCTTGTTGAAGGCAGTTATGAACTTGTTGTTGGAGGGGTTGGATTTGTTTAACCAATATGGTTGCATGATTTGCGGGAGTGTCAAAGGAATATGTTAGTGAATATGTAGTAGGAATATCTTGGTGCTCTTCTATAATATTTTTGATCTTATTCTGCTAGATAGAGGGGTCTTGGGCCGATGTTGCAGTGGTTGCAGTGTCCTTCTCTTCTGACCAGGTTGTGAAGAGGCTAAACTTTGCGGTATGAGAGATTAATTTGCAACATTATTTTATCGATATAGTAGTCGGAAATACCTTTGGTATCCTATAGGGATGACCCCCAGAGTAACAAAGACACTACGAGGTTGAGATTCATAAACATCATGATGCCTCCACATATGTGGTTGGCATAACGAAACATCATAGACTTCCAGTGGAGAAACATCACACAATACCTCATACTTGAAGGCCTTGATGATGTATGACAAGTGAAACTGATGGTTGAAATGAATATCTCGTCCCTGGTAGCACTACTACATATGACCAAATTTTCCACGATTTTTCGTTGCTATTGCCACACGTATCCGTCAGACTTTCCACAAAGGAAAATCGTTTTTTTCATGGTACTTTTTTCGTCACTATATCCACGCATTCATTTTTCATTGAAACAATGACGAAATCAAACTGCCATGTGTCACCATCTTAAAAGGAGGCATACTTTTTTCCAATGAAAAAATATGGCAATATCAACGAAAAAGTGTGGCAATAACGACGAAAAAAGTGTGTCACAGTAAAAACCCCACCATTGGATTGTGACGCAGATGCCATACTTGTGATGGTTAAAGCATGGCAAGTAGCAATGAAAGATCATCGCAATAGCGACCAACAAGCGTGGCAGAGTAAAAACACCTATCAATAGCTTGCAACACACATTCCATAATTTCGACGATCTTATCATCACTATTGCCACGCCTTCTGTAGGTTTAAAAAAAATGACAGTTGTCCCTTGATTTCTAAGAAATCTCCTGTCATATCATTTTTTGTGGATAAGGAAATATCGGTTATGATTTTGAAACACGGTCCTATATGAGGGCATATGCTATCTCATTTTCCAACATTAAATAGGAAATCTCAAGATTATTAGCAAGTTTTGTGTATTTAAATATCAATGGAAAATCAATGAGAGCATCATTAATATTCTACATTTTTGTATTCAGAAATTGACTTTAAACAACAAAAAATATTGATTTTGTGAAGATTTATGTCGTCGGATTTCTTCCAAAAAAAACATTTCATAGAACAGTTAAACACCGCCCAATTTTCTGCGTCAAATTTGAAGTGGGTGTGGGCGAATATCAACTCCAAATTATTGTAAATGTGTTGAACATGCACATAATAGATCTAGCTACAAAATAATACACACATTTGCAAAGAGAAATTAAGAAAGAAGAAGCAAGATATAAAGAATGGAAGAATTCTCATTAACCGTATTTTACACTCAAAGAGTGAATAATTTACAATAGATATATGATACATGAGTAACTAATGAGCCATAGTGGTGGTCTAGATTGATCTGGACACACACCAACAGTTACAAGAGTAAACTGCCACCTAGTCTAGTCTCTCAGGCAGTTACAGGAGTGAACTGCCACCTAGCTGAGTTAACTAGTCAACTAGTCTTCAGTTAACTGACTGAACAAAGAGTAGTGAGTTGGTGATGATCCCAATTTTGCATTGTGAAAAAACCAATGCAACATCTAAACTTAACTCAACTAGTCAAATTGAAGTGTCAACTGAAAGATAATATTCTCCAGGTGGAATATTCTCCCCTAAAATATAGGATACTGGATAATGACTAATTATGACTAATAAACAAGGAATAACCTTAGGAAAAATAAATCCTAGGTGTGTGTGAAGTAACTCCAACACCGCCCCTGAACATCACTATGGTGAAAATAAAGAATGGGTACCAGATACGAGGCCATGTTAGGTACCCAAATACAAAAGATACACTGAACTAAACGAGGAAAGAGGGAAAAACTCATGGGAACAACCCCCCCCCCTCAAATTACAATACATAAAATAAAAAATGAGAAGGAACAAAAAAAATTGCTAAGCAACCATGTCCTTCACTCCAAGAGGACCTCACAACTGTGTAAGTTTGTGATCTTTGAAGATTTTGTTGAAGATGTAGATGTCTGCACGGACCTGATGAAGTATATGCATCATTGATATTTCCACACATATCCACTTTATCTTCTTGTAATGAATAATATCCAAATAAATTTTGAATGAAATTTTTAAAACCGTACGGCCGTTTCCGGAAAAACGCTGAATTTTTGTTGATTTTGAAACGATCATAACTTTAGTTCTTGGACTCCATTTTGGACGAATTGTTTTTTGAAATTGGATATTTTCCCAAGAGGAATTCAAATATCCATTTTTTTTCTACAAATGTTTCTCAGAAAATATCAGAATGGAGTCTGATGTGTGCAGCTCTCTTTTTGTCTCCTGACATGCATGCATGGTGCATGAAAAAGTGTCTGCATGTGACTCCTGATATGCATGCCATATATATTCCACATGAATTTCAGAAAACAAATCTGAAATGGAGTAGACATCATCTCCAATTAATGGAATACTAATTTCTGCAAAAACGTTTGTAGAAGACTCTTCATAATAAGAGGCTTGATTTTCTGATGGATTCTCTTCTGGCTCTATCTGTTCGACCTCCTACATGAAATCTTCACAATATTCTTTATTCCCAAATAGAACCTCCAATCTGGTCCATAATTCATTTGGAGTTGATCCTTGTGATTCTTCATATACTTGATGGAAAAGTTCAGGAGAAACAAACATGTCGATACTTCCATTTCATCGGCAGAATCAGGATCTACTTCCATTTCCATAGTTATTTGGTACAAGACTCTTCATCTAAGATGAAGAAAAAATTTTTGCTTCCATTCCAAATAGTTATGAGGCATGAGAAGTATTTTTGGCGAATAATCCATCTTTTGTTGTTTTCAATCTTTTGTACCTGCAAAAAATGATTTGGTGTATCTTTTGCTTAGCATTCTGTCGGCTTTGATACCATGTAAATGTGTTGAACCTACACATAATAGATCTAGCTAGAAAATACTACACACATTTGCAGAGAGAAATTAAGAAAGAAGAAGCAAGATAGAAAGAATGGAAGAATTCTCATTAACCGTATTCCACACTCAAAGAGTGAATAATTTACAATAGATATAAGATACATGAGTAACTAATGAGCCATAGTGGTGGTCTAGATTGATCTGGAAACACACCAATAGTTACAAGAGTAAATTGTCACCTAGTCTAGTCTCTCAGGTAGTTACGGGAGTGAACTGCCACCTAGCTGAGTTAACGAGTTAACTAGTCTTCAGTTAACTGATTGAAAAAAGAGTAGTGAGTTGGTGATGATCCCAATGTTTCATGGTGACAAAAACAATGCAAAATCTAAACTCAAATCAACTAGTCAAACTGAAGTGTCAACTGAAAGAGAATATTCTCCCCTAAAATATAGGAGACTGGATAATTACTAATTATGACTAATAAACAAGGAATAACATTAGGAAAAATAAATCCTAGGTGTGTGTGAAGTAAATCCAACAAGTCTCACAGCTACCAATGTTCTCGCCATCCATTCGAATTTTCCATGTCGATTTTGAAGTGGGTGTGGAATCATATCAACTCCAAATTCTCACACCTACCAACATTCTCGCCATCCATTCGAATAACCGTGGAAAATTTGGTCATGCAGCTTGAATATAGCTAGTTTGAGGCTATATCGATCAACCGACCTACAAAGCAAAGGAACAATTATTGATCAAAGATAACCCTTCTTTCTATAATGCCAAGGTTAAGAGAGAATTCATGGACCTAATATATGTTTTCTTATCAAGCTATTGAGACATGGGCACGTATAGACATGGGCACATAGGTAGAACCCATATATGTTACAATCAACCAATTTGATTGCGCTAGTATTGGAGCAAGAGTTGCAACAATCTCCAAAAGGTTCAAAATCTAGGTAATGGTCATGTAGTAATAAGACAAGGGTATAAATACGAAAATTACAATGCACCTATATCTAAAGTTCAAACCATTAAAAGTTATTAAAACCATCTTCATATATGAAATAAGTTCAAAAAATCTTGATGAAGTAGCATGATAATTCTATCTGGTGACCCACAATGACATGTGAGCGATTGATTGTTTAAGTTGAAGCACAATTGGAAGTCTCTCGAGTCATGTTACTTGAAAATATGGATGGATACAATGTGTCACTATAAGGTCATCAATGCTTGTCTTTCCTAAAACACATGTTACAACGTACTATAAATAATGCAAAGTGAAGGAACCTTGAAGCGAGATAGACTTAGGGAAGCATGAAATTGAGAAGCCAATAAACCTAGGAATGTGTGAGAAGGAATATGACACTTATGACTTAATTCAAAGGCATTTGGAACTTACGATTTAATTCTCCGATGTTGTAGAGACATAATATATTTTTGGACATGAATACTATCATTATTTTTGACAATTTTCATTACTTGTTGAAACTCAACAAAAAAAAGACAATCTACAAATTAAGTTAATTAGATATTCAATTATTTTCGAACTTTATTACCAGTAGCAAGAGGTTAATAACATGTGCTCCTTGCTCAAGGGACTTTTGGAGACATTGTGGGACAAGATTGGATGACATAGACCTAATTTTCAAGACAATGAAGATGCACAAACACAACTACAACAAAGAGCTAGTTTGGATTATCATTTTTGAGAGAGACAAATGTTATGTCAATTTTATGCTTTTGTGCATTTAAGCATAAATCCATTACAAAAACATCAAATTAAAACAAAGATTTATGTAATGTACCTCAAATTCACCATAGAATTTTTTTTTTCTATGACAAAATTCAATTTCGTTTAAGCTTTAGAATTTAAGAGAAGGTAAGATACATTTCTATCCATAATGAAATTTTTACACAAGTCTAGTTTACTTCTAACAGAAAAGCTTATGTGGATAAATTCTTTCCATAATTCTATCACTTCCCTTAACTTTCAAACTACTCCACATACTTATATGTATATAGGCAATATCTAAACTTAGGTCGAAGGAACCCTGGAGGTTCAGAGAAAGGATATGGGTGCACAGAGTTTAAACTCTGGGTGGTCATGTAACAGAGTAGCTGAAACAAACGGTGGAGACACTTCAGGGAAAAATTCTGAAATCCCGAGAGCCATATGATCACACCAAGTTACGAGGGATTTAAGCGCTTAGAATCACCTCAGGAGAGGAGTCGTATGAACGGTGGAAACACTTTGTGGAAGAAGTGTCGAAGTTGTGAGATTCGTTGGATCTTGCAGAGGAGCGAGGAGATTAAGGTTGAGTGTCTTCCAACACTCTAAGGCGTTGAATTTCACTATTTCAGAGTTCGGGGTTTGGAACGGCAAGTGATTTTGGAGTCGCTACATCGTGAACTCATGGTTCGCAAAATTGTGAAACGATCGACACCGTTCATCAAGGAGGACACGTGGTGAGGGGTCAAGGTTCAGGGAAAATCCTGAAAGGTTGTGGATCGTTGATCCAGTGGGATCGTGGTCGTTCGTTCAAGAGGAATATGGACTGTTGATCTCTCAAGGGGGAGATAACTGCGTGCAAGGTTGGAAGCGATGGAAGTAGTGCAGAGGAGAGAACCTGACATTGGAGATGTGAGTGAGGTAGAAAGTGAAGAGAAAGAGGTTGAAGAAGCCGGAAGGGGAGATTCTTCCGAAGAACACTTACTGAAATTTGTTGTGAAGTTGGGAGCTAGAGAAAAGAGAGACATCCAAATGTATGAAGGAAATTTGGATACTGAAGATTTTTTGGACTGGATAAGGTCCATGGACAAGTATTTTGATTATGAATATAGTCATATGTTGTTACTATATTTAACATTTACCTGCCGAGGCACAATGAGTGCATTTCCATGGTCACCTTAGACAGATGTAGTGAGTGATTTTCCACGATCACCCTGGACAGATGTAGCGGGTGATTTTCCACGGTCACCCTGGATAGAAGTTGACACCATAAATCGATCAACAAAAGTTATGAAATTCACCTGTAACATTAAAAAATATGAAATATTGTAGTAATATCATAAAGAAAATAATGAAATTTCAGAAATTTAGTTGTTGTAGTCACAAGTTTTTACTATATTGAACATTTACCTACCGAGGCACAACAGGTGCATTTCCACAGTCACCCTGGACAGATGTAGTGAGTGATTTTCCATGATCACCCTGGACAGAAGTTGACACAATAAATCAATCAAAAAAACTTATGAAATTCACTTGTAACATTAAAAAAATGAAATATTGCAGTAATATCAAAAAATAAATAATAAAATTTCATAAATTTAGTTGTTGTAGTCATAAGTTGTTACTACATTTAACATTTACTTGTTGAGGCACAACGGGTGCATTTCCACGGTCACCTTAGACAGATGCCGCGTGTGATTTCTCACGGTCACCCTGGACAGATGTCGCGTGTGATTTATCACGGTCACCCTGAATAGATGTTGACACAATAAATTAATCAACAAGAGTTATGAAAGTAATTGTAACATAAAAAAAATGAAATATTGCAGTAATATCAGAAAATAAATAATGAAAAATGAAATATATGTAGTAAAAAATTCAAATATTGCAGCGATAAATTATAACAATGATTGATCAAAAGCTGAGTTGAATGGTATGTAAGATATTTATCCTCATATTTTCACCCCCTCCATCCATTCGATTTAAGTTGTAATCGATCAACAACT
Organism: Picea engelmannii; assembly: GCA_009831015.1. Taxonomy (NCBI): domain Eukaryota; kingdom Viridiplantae; phylum Streptophyta; class Pinopsida; order Pinales; family Pinaceae; genus Picea; species Picea engelmannii. The sequence continues at coordinate 1,094,472 of ML779033.1, forward strand.
CTTCACTTGGAACTATTGTTTTTGTTTCACATACAAATATACGATTTCCTTCGCATCCCTCAAATATGCAATTTGGTTTCTTAGTTATTGCCACTGGTCGTGTACTATTTATAAATCCCGCAATGTTTCCAGTAGATTTTGGCCTTCCATCAATATACATAGTTGTCCCTTTATTTTGATTGTTATCTACTAGTTGTATATAATCTGCGGAAAATTCGTATCTCCTCATACTTCATGTATATCAGACCAACATCAACCAGTGATTGTATTTGTATAATGGTTTGACATAATCCATCAATTAAGTTATAGTTCCATAGCCGACCTTTATGCCATCCATGGAAATAACCCCAATCCATATAAGGATGAAGGAGCAATGCGATACATCCTCCCACTCATGAAGAAATGTGTGTCCACTTCAGGTAGGTCCTTAGGTGCCCATCGTTGCACTAGGTCTATACCTCAAGGGAAACTCAGTGTCACCTATGCTCTCAGCATCATAATTACATGACGCTCCGTTGGAAATAAAAAATTGCATGCGTATACAAAATATTGTCCTTACCTTTTCAGATCTAGTTGATCTAGAACCAGTAGATCTAGTACAACACATCTCACTTTCAACCTCTCTTAGTATATCTTGATAATCACTTGAGGAAGATAGATCCAACAAATACCTATTTGGTGGTACCTACACTCATTAAAACAATAAGATAAGTTATCATGCGAATATAAATTTGTGGTACCAACACTCGAAAAAATGAGAAGATAAGTTAGCGAGAAAATAGTTAGGGAACCCATGTTTTGCTTGGAGAATATACTTAATTCTATTGTATGTAACAAACTTATTGGGGTCCTTGTTTTGATTCTAGAAGGATCTTCCTCTAGATGCTTCTTTTTAGTATAAATAGGAGTCGAGGATATGAGAACCCTAACTTGGATATTATTGTAATAGAGCTCTGCTTAACTGGAGGTTGCCCCCTCGAAGAGGCCTGTGAACATTGCTTTCAGATTCAAAGTGTTATTTCTATTATTAGTCTCATATCATTTCAGTGATATTTGTGGTGAATTTTCTAGTTATGTTGTTGTTATTCTTCCATTTCTAGCATTTTATTTCTGTTTTGCATACATTTTATATCTGGTATATTACAAGTGGTATTAGAGTACTTTCCTCGGTAGAAAGTGTAGGTTAAATTTTTTTCCAAGGTAGAGACGTATTCCGGTGTCTTTAAGCCACAGAGATCTATCGTTATGCACATAAACCCGAGGTTGAGGGATTCATACAAGTAGGGAATACAAGTGGTACTTAAGCGCACATCTGTTAGCCACCCTTGTAACCCCTATTGGTACCCCTTCGAGAGGTAGCGCATCAGACATCACCTGTGTACGGATTAGACTAGATTATCTGAAAGCCCTCTTTAGATAAACCGATTGACCGCCTGGCTATTATAGTGTCACCGAGAACAACACTCGGGAAGATACTCTCTAGTACCTGGGTAGTCGTGTAGTACGACTAAGGGTATGGTCTATCCTCCTTAGTTAGTGCCCTGAGATATTTGGATGAGTATTACTGTTGGACCCCGCACATATATCAAAGAGCTATAGCATAGGGAAAACCCTTGTCTGTAGAACCCTTGAATACCTAACCCTTGGGGAAAAAAGCATAAACAAATTAAACCAGACAAGATCTATTGTCGCGCAACTGTGTTCGGGTTGCCAAGTAAATATACATTTATTTTTGGTTAAGAATTTGGGCATTTCTCTTTGCATTATTCTTCAGACTGGAGTCTAACTCCGCAGGTGTAAGAAAAAAAAAAAGTATGGAAATTGTTTCACCATTATTTGAGACCTATTCCATTGGATTCATCTCTTCTCCCTTATCACATTCATCCATACCATTTTTCAAAAAAAAAATTGACCTTGCCTACCCCTTTTCAATTCCCCCATCCTCATGGCCCATACCCGTAGTGAAGACTTGGAAGCTCGCTTCAACACCTTTCAATCTGGTCTCATCGAGACCCAACAAGAATTGAAACAACTCAATGACAATGTTGCTGCCATCAATACAACCATGCATTCCTCAAGGGAGGAAATCAAACAAGACCTCACCACCCATCTTGAATCAGTATTTTTGTCACTCTTCACCAAACTGCATATCCCTACAGATAACCCTTCCTCTTCCTCACCTCCACATACTGACGATGACCATTCCCCTCATTCCCATAACTTTCAAAACCATCACTTTCAATGTGACCTACTTCTTTGCGGGTGGATGTGACCAAATTTGATGGCTTAGACCCCACTGGTTGGGTAACCCAAATGGAACATTATTTCTCTTTATAAGGTATTACATATGAATTGGCCAAACTCCAGTATGGTGTTCTCCATCTAGATCAAGAACGTTGGCAATGGTGGCAATGGAGAAAAACTTATCGTCAAGGGTATATTGCTTGGATACACTTTGTGGCAAAGCTTTATGAATGCTTTGACACTGACACCAACCATTTGGTTTGTTTGACAAAGTTGAAGCAAGTAGGAACAGTGGAAGACTTTATAGCTTCCTTTGAGCGCCTAGATTTTAGAACAAAGGGCATGTCTGATGAATTTTTCCGAGAGATTTTTATCAGCGGCCTCAAGGATGAGATTCGGGCCCACATCCTCATGGCTCAGCCTCAGGGTTGGGTGGAGGCTACTAAAAGAGATAAATAATAACATTAGTTTGTATCTTCTCAAAACAAAAAACCCTCCTTTATCCCTCACCCTAAACCAATAAATCCCACTACTCCCTCTGCTCCATTAAAGATCCAAAAATTGACCAAGGCTTAAATGGATGAACGCTAACTCAAAGGCCTTTGTTATAACTGTGATTACAAATATTTCCCAGGCCACAAGTGTAAAGAAAAAAAAATCTTTATGGCTATCTACAAGGATATTTCAGAAGAGGATGTAGAAACTCCCCTTGTGTCTAAGTCACCTGAATCCACTGACATAAACCCTCCCTCAGACCCTCCCGAAGTAGAATTGGTCATTTCCCTCAATTCTCTCACTGGCTTCTCTGCTCCCCAAACCCTCAAGCTAATCAGTTACATCAAGCATTGGAAGGTCATCATTCTGGTTGATAGTGGAAGCACCCATAATTTTATTCATCTCCGCATTGCCCAAGAAACTCATTGCTACATCCATGCCGTCAATAATTTCCAAATCATGATTGCCAATGATGGCTCCATGAAATGTGGAGGGCATTGTGAAAATGTGCGTCTCCAAATTGGTGAGTACCACCTGAAATCCCATATGTTTTTTATCGACATGGGAGGTTGTGACATTGTGTTGGGTGCAGACTGGCTAAGGACTTTGGTCCCATTCTCATGGATTTTAAAGACTTAAACATGCAATTTGACCAGGAGGGCCACCAATATAAGTTCCAAGGCATCACCGCTGGTTCACCTGAGATCATTATTTCCCATCGCACAGAAAAGCTTCTCAAAAAAGGTCATTCTGGTGTTATCGCCTAACTCCATGCCATACAATCCAAAAAGACATGCTCGGTCCCACGAGACGTCTAAGCCATCCTTTCTAAACATCCATTGGTCTTTTCCACCCCCCAAGGACTCCCTCCTTCCCGTGGTGTTCATGATCATTCCATTCCCCTTGTACCCAAAAGCGTTCCTCCCAATATTCGTCCGTATCATCACCCTTTCTCCCAAAAAATTGAAATTGAGAAAATGGTCTAGGAACTCCTTAATGCAGGCGTTATCCGCCCTAGTAAAATCCCCTACTCTTCTCCTGTGGTCATGGTCCTGAAGAAAGAAGGTTCTTGGCGAATGTGTCTTGACTTCTGTGCCCTCAACAAACTTACCATCAAATACAAATTCCCCATTCCTGCAATTGATGACCTCCTGGATGAATTGAGTGGCACCCGATTCTTCACTAAACTGGATCTTCGTTCTGGCTACCACCAGATACGTATGAAATAGGCATAAATTCCCAAGACTGCCTTTAGAACTCATGAGGGCCACAATGAGTTTTTGGTCATGCCCTTTGGCTTGTGTAATGCCCCCTCCACCTTCCAAAGCCTCATGAATCATGTCTTCCATCCTTTTCTCCGCTATTTTGTCTTAGTTTTCTTTGATGATATCCTCATCTATAGAAAAACCTGGACATACCATCTTGCACATGTGGATCGAGTTCTCCATCTACTCTCTCAACACCAACTTTTCCTGAAATAATCTAGATGTGCTTTTGGCGCCTCAAAAGTTGAATACTTGGGTCATCTGGTTGGCAAGGATGGCGTCAGGGTGGATCCTAAAAAGATTGAAGCTATGCAAGACTAGCCTCACCCAAAGACTCTCAAGAGCTTGCATGGATTTCTAGGCTTAACAGGGTATTATCGCAAGTTTGTTAAGAATTATGGGAAAATTGCAGCACCTCTCACTGCTCTCCTCAAAAATAAGTCTTTCACTTGGACTCCAGCCACTGCTCAAGCTTTTCAAACCTTGAATATGGCCATTTGCACCAATCCATTCCTCGCCCTTCCCAATTTCACAAAGACCTTTGTGTTGGAATGTGATTACTCAGGGAAAGGAATTGGTGTTGTCCTTATGCAAGAGGGTCGACCTTTGGCCTTTTCCAGCAAGCAACTATCTGAAAGAAATCTGGGCAAATCCATCTATGAAAAGGAAATGTTGGCTATTTTGTATGTCGTTGATCTATTGTGCCCTTATCGATTGGGGCAATGTTTCCAAATTAAGACAAACCATCAAAGCCTCAATTATTTTCTGGAACAACGCATTTCCTCCCCAGAACAACACAAGTGGGTGAATAAGCTCTTTGGATATGATTACGAGATCATTTACAAGAAAGGCAAAGACAATTTGGTTGCAGATCCACTTTCCCAAAAATATGAAGATGAAGGATCCCTTTTTTCTCTTTCATTCATTGTACCAGATTGGTTCTAAGCCGTTCACCAGGAATGGCTACAAGATCCCAAAAGTTTGTAGCTGATCCAACAATTGTAGTCCAATGCTCTAGCTTCCCCAGGGTACTCTTGGCTCCATGATGAACTTCGATACAAATGCCATTTGTATTTAAGTAAATAATCAAAGCTTAAATCCACGGTACTTTCTGAGATTCATGCTACACCCACAGTAGGGCACTCTGGGTTCACCAAAACCTATGACAGGGTCAAACGTTCCTTTTTCTGGGATGGTATGAAATAGGAAATTTGTAATTTTGTCGCTGAATGTGATGTGTGTCAATGCAACAAGGGAGAAACAGTCAAATCTCTGGGCACACTACAACCGCTCCCGATTCCACCTGCTATTTGGAAGGATATCTCTATGGATTTTATTATCGGCTTACCCAAATCAGGAAATAAATCATTCATCATGGTAGTTGTTGATCGCCTTTCCAAGTATGCTCATTTCTGCGCCCTTCAACACCAATTTACAACATCCACGGTGGCTCAAATTTTCATGGTTCAGGTCTTCAAGCTTCATGGCATGCCATACTCTATTGTTTCTAATCGCGGCCAAACTTTCACAAGCAATTTTTGGCAAGAACTGTTCAATATACAAGGCATCGAATTACATCTTGATGTAGACCCCCAACCCTCGGGCCAAGATCCGCTACACATAATTGTTCTAATCTCTCATTGAGCCGAAGTGGCTCCTTTCCTTGTCAGTGCCCTCCACATGTAACCATAGGCTAGGGCCTAAATACCAATGCCTCTTGCAACTCGCACCTTCATGATTTCATGGGTTGAACTCTCATGCCCTCCTATTGCGATCTCCCGAGATGCGATAAGTCAACGTCGGGTTGACTCCTCCCTTGACACTTTTCGTTATTCACAACCTTGCAGGTTGAAGTGTCGAGCCTTCACGCTCTTATCCCGTGAATCCCCGAGATGTGATAAATAAACAGAGTGTTGACTCCTTCTTTCTAGGCAATGTGTGGCTGCCTATCTATCACGCAGGCCCCACCTTATGGCTCTGCCATGTGTTCCCTCATGCCTCAACTCTCGACACTTCTCGACTTCTACAGTTAAAAAGAGATTTGTTCAACCTCCGAACCTCCGAATACACAATACACGATGGGGTTCCTGATCCAATGGTCCTCTCGTTCTCTAGATCCAATGACTATCCTTACTCTTTGCAATTCCACAACTTCACGATTTCGTGAGTTGGGACACCCAACTCTTGGGCTCTCGCTCTGCGAACCTCCAAGTTCACGAAATCTGGAACTCAGACTTCTTCGTCACTTTCACCGATCCCTTGATCACGGCCACATGCCTCCTTAGATGAACGGTCTTGATATTTCACTGTTTTGGGACTTAGGTTGTAGAGCGTCCAGACCTTCGTCCCCAGGACCTCCGAACTCCCGAGTGCCGAAATCTCGATAAGCTACCCTTTCGAGACTTTCTCCTCTGCTCTGTTGTGTGAGGTCATTAAACCTCATGCAACTCCAGACAGATCTGACGACTGTCGACTGGTTTGACCAAGATCTGATGGTTCAGATCTATCCCTCCTATGCACTCCTCCTACGCTGCTTCCTGGATGTGGAAGAAATTTCCAAAAGCCTAAGGCCTCAACCTTAGCTCCTTTTTCCTCTGCGATCTCCACGACTTGAGTCCTCGCCTGCATGTATAAAAATGTTGTCCCTCTTGAGCTCTTCCTCAAATCCTTGAATATTTGTGACCACTGTGCTCCTGCAGAGTCTTTTCACACACAAGTTATATTCGTCCTGAGCTTCTCAAACACTCAGATCTCTAAAGAAATAAATACTTCTTCCTTTCGCCTGCAGATGGAGAAATTGATGCCCTCCTGGCACTCTTTCTGCTCAAGCACCCTATTGCTGAGTCTTTCAGGGTGTTCAACAACCCTGCGAAGATCCTTCAGTGGATTCTTCTTCAATCTTAGAACTCAAAGAGTTCTCTTCCTGTGCCTATATGCACACTGACTCAATGCCCTCCTAACAAAGTTGTACAGAACTCCTGAGAGCCTCTATCTTCTTCTGAACTCACAACAGAGTTCCTCTTCTGTGCACTTTTGCACCTGCTCGATGCCCACCTGCCAGAGTGTCTAGAATCCTCAGTGATTCTGACTTATGTTGAACTCACAGTAGATTTCTTCCTTAACGCAACCCGTGTGTATGCTCAATGCCCACTTGGTAGAACTTTTACATAACTCAAAGAGTTTCTGTCTGCAACTGTGTCTTTCGTACATAGCCTTACCTCCAAGGTATTCATTAACCTTGAGGTCTTTCCTGAGTTAATGATTTCATCTTCTGTGCCTCGACACGTCTTTGTCTGAATCCTTAGAGTTCAGAAGTGCATCTATGCACTGGTATTCAAAGACCGCAGTACTCTGTCATGCTCTCCTGGAATGAAACCACAAAGAACCTCTCAAGCCTGAAAATCAAACAACTCCCTGCAAATGCAAACCTACAGCATACATCTACAACATAAAATGAACCCTCAAAGACATTCATTCAACACATAATTCATGCAGGAAAAACTGTTGTTTTGTATTAATGCCAATTGCTTGTTTTTACAAGGTGTTCCTAAGCACGACTTGTAACAAGGTCTCGGCTCCTTCTCTTGCTCTCCTAGCTCTCCTCAACTCTATCCTTTCTTCTACCTCTACAAAATAGATCCAAATATCTTTTACATGAGGGGGCTCTTCGAGCTCTTCCCTCCAATCTCACCTACCCTATTCAATAGCATTGAATGGGTTGTCTAGCCTACAAATCGGATCTAGATCTCATCCTTCAACATTTAAGGCCTACCTACCTCTATGCCTTTGCAAAGCATGGCCTCACAACTCAACAACCTAAAACATTTAATTACATTCATTCAAATTCAATTTGAAAACGAGGGTTGTGCCTCTCTTCAGCATGCGATTTGAAACCACTGATGTGGCTGGCTGACGTGGAGAGATGCCCCTGCATCATACTCCTCAGCTGCAAAATTCATGAGCTCCTGGTCATGAGATTCCACTCTCATCTATGGAAATCCTCCTGGATCCCAAACAATCTTCTAGAGTCTCCTTGCTCCACTTCCTTGCTGTTGCTACTGCTTCTCTGCCCAACTTCTCCTTGCTGATAGTCTCTGTTGACCCTATCATCATCTCCCTGATATGATCGATCACTTTGTCTAGTTACTATAGTAGCTGACTCCATTTTTGCAGTCTCCCTAGCTGCAAAATTTTTCTGCAATTGGGCAAATCACAATGATCTCCCATGCCTTCTTCATATGCTTCCAACCTCACCTTTTGGATGTGCATGCCCTGCACTTTCACCCTTCTCTCTGGGGCTTCAATCTGTTCATGCAGATCAACAAAACTAATGTTTTATGCCTCTTCTTTTTCTCCCTCTGCAAGCTCCAATGTTGCAGTCTTTTCATCTTCCCGGCTGAAAGTATTGAGCCATTCCTCAGAATGCTCATCACCCTCTTCTTCTGCTTGGGCAGCTTCCCAAGTTTTCTCCAATGCTTCCTTGACAGTCTCAATTGGCTCTCCTGCTTCTGTTGTTTTTGTTTTAACATCTGCAACATAGATTTCTACCTCCTCTTGGGCAAATGGTAGGAATATCCCAATTCCCCCAATCATTAGAAGATTCATCTGATCTTCCTCTCGGATGGTGAAAGTTTTTAACTTGTCATCATCTTAATTCACATGGATGGCAGAACCACATGAATATTCCTCCTCTGTCATCTCCTCGGGCTGATTCAAAATCACCTCTGAGTTTATGAGACCCTCAAATAGCCTCATCTGCTTATCCCTACTCTCCTGGAAAATTGGGACTTCTTTGCTGCTTCCCTGGCAGACTATGAGATCAACTGATCCCATCTTCATCAGCAACCCTTATTGTCTTGAACTCACCTCCGAGTCCATGATACTTTCAGATAGTCCCATCTCTGTTCCCTTGCCCATCTGAAAAATTGGAATTTTGTGGCTGCCCTCCTGGCATTCCATGAGATCCCGCAGTAATATCATCTTATTGCCCTCCTTGCAACGTGAAATTCCCTGGTTGTCCTCATGACAGTCTATGAGATCCCGCAGTGACCTCAACTCTTCTCCCTCCTGGAAATTGGGAATTTATGAGTTGTTCTCATGACAGTCCTCGATATCTTAAGTTGATCCCAATCCATCCTCACTACTGAGGCTTCTCCCAGTCTCTGGTTCACATATCTGACCCACTCCCTTTGGTCCATTGAGGTTTTCAGCATGCCTCAACCACCTTCTCAAAAATCCAGGCTGTCTTTTGACCATCAACTCCTTGAATGGCCATTTTATCCTCGTCTTCATGGGCCATTCATATACCCATCTTGACTTGGCATTCTGCTGTATCCACAGTTCAAGTTCTTCCATCCTTTCCCTGATGTCGGTAAGAAATTTACTCCTTGCAACGTCCTCTTGCTGCTAGCGGCTTTTCCTTTCAGCACGCGTATGACCTTTAGTAATCATGTTGTTGTTCCTGTCTGCCCTCTTGGTGAATCTACTGTAACTTTACAACCTTGAGTGTCTCAGCTTCTTCCTACAATCTCTCTGACTGTCTATGGACTATTTCCTACCTGCAGACAATCCTTACAGATTTTCCGGTACCCTATCTTCTTCCTACTCCTTCTGTCTGCAATGTACAAAAAAAGTTCTCGCTCTGATACCAACTTGATGTAGACCCCCGACCCTCGGGCCAATATCCACTACACAAGATCGTTCTAATCTCTCCTTGAGCTGAAGTGGCTCCTTTCCTTGTCATCTCCCTCCACATGTAACTGTAGGCTAGGTCTTAAATACCAGTGCCTCTCGCAACTCGCACCTTCATGAGTTCATGGGTTGAACTCTTGTTCCCTTCTATTGCGATCTCCCAAGACGCAATAAGTCAACATCGGGTTGACTCCTCCCTTGATGCTTTTCTCTATTCACAACCTTGCAGGTTGAAGCGTCGAGCCTTCATGCTCTTATCCCATGAATCCCCAAGATGTGAGAAATCAATGGAGTGTTGACTCCTTTTTTCTAGGTGATGCATGTCTGCCTATCTATCATGCAGGCCCCACCTTAAGGCTCTGCCATGTGTTCCCTTGTGCCTCATCTCTCAACACTTCGCGACTTCTACAGTCGAAAAGAGATCCCTTCAACCTCTGAACCTCCGAATACGCGATACACGATGGGGTTCCTTATCCAACGGTGCTCTCGTTCTCTAGATCCAACGACTGTCCTTACTCCTCGCGATTCCGCAAATTCACGACTTCATGAGTTGGGACACCCAAATCTTTGGCTCTCGCTCTGCGAACCTCTGAGTTCATGAAATCCTGAACTCAGACTTCTTCGACACTTCCATCGATCCCTCGATCACGACCATGTGTCCTCCTTAGATGAACGGTCCTAATCTTTCGTTGTTTCGGGACTTATGTTGCGGAGCATCCAGACCTTCATCCCCGAGACCTTCGAACTCCCAAATGTCGAAATCTCGATAAGATACCCTTTTGGGAATTTCTCCTCTTCTTTGTTGTGTGAGGTCATTAAACCCTGTGTATCTCCAGACAAATTTGACGACTGTCGACTGGTTTGACCAAGATCTGATGGTTCAGATTTGTCCCTCCTATGTGCTCCTCCTACGATGCTTCCTGGACGTGGAAGAAATTTCCAAAAGCCTAAGGCCTCAACCTTAGCTCCTTTTTCCTCTGCGAGCTCCATGACTTGAGTCCTCTCTTGCACATATAAAAACACTGTCCCTGTTGAGCTCTTCTTTGAATCCTTGAAGATTTGTGACCTATGCGCTCCTGCAGAGTCTTTGCACACACAAGTGTTATCCGTCTTGAGCTTCTCAAACACTCAGATCTCTAAAGAAATAAATCCTTCTTCCTTTCTCCTGTAGATGGAGAAATTGATTACCTCGTGGCACTCTGTCTTCTCAAGCACCCTATTTCTGAGTCTTTCAGGGTGTTCAGCAACCCTATGAATATCCTTCAGTGGATTCTTCTTCAATCTAAGAACTCAATGAGTTCTCTTCCTGTGCCTATCTGCACACTGACTCAATGCCCTCCTGAGAGAGTTGTACATAACTCCTGAAAGCTTCTGTCTTCTTCTGAACTCACATCAGAGTTCCTCTTCTGTTCACTTTTGCACCTACTCAATGCCCACCTGACAGAGTGTCTAGAATCCTCAGTGATTCTGACTTCTGTCGAACTCACATCAGAGTTCTTCCTCAACGCAACCCGTGCGTATGCTCAATGCCCACTTTGCAGAACTTTTACAGAACTCAAAGAGTTTCTGTCTGCAACTATGTCTTTCATACACAACCTTACCTCCAAGGTATTTAGCAACCTTGAGGTCTTCCCTAAGTTAATTATTTCATCTTTTGTGCCTCGGCACGTCTTTGTCTGAATCTACAGAGTTCAGAAGTGCATCTATGCACTGGTATTCAGAGACCACAGTACTCTTTCATGCCCTCCTGGCATGAAACCACAAAGAACCTCTCAAGCCTAAAAATCAAACAACTCCCTACAAATGAAAACCTACAACATACATCTACAGCATAAAATGAACCCTCAAAGACATTCATTCAACACAGAATTCATGCAGAAAAAACTGTTGTTTTGTATTAATGGAAAATGCTTGTTTTTACAAGGTGTTCCTGAGCACGACTTGTAACAAGGTCTCGGTTCCTTCTCTTGCTCTCCTAGCTCTCCTAAACTCTATCCTTTCTTCTACCTCTACAAAATAGATCCAAAGGTTATTTACATGAGGGGGCTCTTTGAGCTCTTCCCTCTAGTCTCACCTACCCTATTCAATAGTATTGAATGGGTTGTCTAGTCCACAAATCAGATCTAGATATCAACCTTCAACATTTAAGACCTACCTACCTATATGCCTGTGCAAAGCACGACCTCATGGATCAACAACCTAAAACATTTAATTACATTCATTCAAATTCAATTTGAAAATGAGGGTTGCGTCTCTCTTCAGCACGCAATTTGAAACTACTGATGTGGCTGGCTGGCTGGCTAGCTAATGTGGAGAGATGCTCTTGCATCACATCTTAGCACAACTTATCATCCCTAGAATGATGGCCAAACAGAAGTTTTCAACAAGTGTTTGGAAACATATTTGAGGTGTTTTGCCTCAGAAAAGAAAAAATAGTGGGCTCAATGGTTACCCCTAGTTGAATGGTTGTACAACACTTCATACCATACAGCTACATGCATGACTCCTTTTGAAGCGATATATGGACATAAGCCATCTTCAGTTCTCTAATACTTACCGGGTGCCTTGAAGGTCCAGGCGATTGAACTAACACTTACATCTCGAGAGGCTATTCTTTGTACCCTCAAAGAGAATTTGGTCATGGCACATAATCAGATGAAGCAACAAGTAGATCAAGGTCGCTCTGAACGTCAATTTGCAGAAGGGGATCAAGTGTTTCTTCGACTGCAACCTTACAAGCAAACTTCCCTCAAGGCCGACCATTGTCAGAAGCTAGCGCCCAAATTTTATGGTCCTTATACTGTTCTCAAGTGTGTGGGACAAGTAGCTTGTCAGTTAGGTTTTCCCAGCCATTCGAAGCTACATCCTGTTTTTCATTTTTCATGCTTAAAGAAGGTGATTGGAGCTAAGTGCCAAATTCAAACCAACCTTCCAGAGTTAGCTGAAGAAGGATCCATTTGGCTACAGCCAGAAGTAGTTTTGGACCAGAATGAGCATCGCCTATGTCAGAGAACCATCAAGGAAGTGCTAGTCCAGTGGAAAGATACAACTCCAGCATATGCCACTTGGGAACCAACTACCATTCTACAATAATTTCCTCATCTCAAGCCTTGAGGAAAAGGTTGTTTTTAAGGGGGTGGACATGTTAGGGTCCTAACCTGCACATAGGTAGAACAATATATTTAGATTTAATAAAGGTCAATATTATTAAGGCCTTTCAATAAAATAGAATAAAGCAGATGTAAGAAAACCTAATACAAGCTTCCGCTTCTAGAAGGATCTTCCTCTAGATGCTTATTTTTGGTATAAATAGGAGTCGAGGGTATGAGAACCCTAACTTGGATATTATTGTAATAGAGATTTTCTCAACTGGAGGTTTGCCCCTCGAAGAGGCCCGTGAACATTTCTTTCAGATTCAAAGTGTTATTTCTGTTATTATTCTCATATCATTTCAGTGCTATTGTGGTGAATGTTATAGTTATATTGTTGTTATTCTACCATTTCTAGCATTTTATTTATGTTCTTCATACATTTTATATATGGTATATTACAGTTGGCAAGAGGGGCATGCAAAGGAAAGGCAAGTCAAAAGTTGGGCGAGTTGGCCAATGAAATCCACAAAATTATTCAAACCCAAAGGTTTTGTGGCTATCAAAAATGAAACTCCAAGATCCCCCCCTTAAAAAATCAACAAGTTTTAATATCCTAGCATCCAAACCCTTGGTAATTGAACTTGTATACTAAAAAAATTGGACCACCTCTTTGGGATCGTCTGAATAATTGACCAACTAGATGTCTTCAATATCCTCCTCTATAGTTTCCATCCCTCCTCCTTCATCCCACTACTCCACACACAGAGAGAGAGAGAGAGAGAGAGAGAGAGAGAGAGAGAGAGAGAGAGAGAGAGAGAGACCCATCGTTAGGTGCCCATCGTTGCATTCGATGTCTATACCTCAAGGGAAAATCAATGTCACCTATGCTCTCAACATCATAATTACATGACCCTCCGTTGGTAATAAAAAATTGCATGCGTATACAAAACGTTTTCCTTACCTTTTCAGATCTAGTTGATCTAGAACCGGTCAATGGGACTAAAGACAAATTGACATATAATATTTACAAGTCAGACAAATCACACACATATGTTGACAAATATAAAAGTCCAAAAGGTGAGTGAGATTATAATTTGATTATTCATTTGTTGAGACTTCATTCATGCAAGATGTGTTAATACATAAGGATGATCAATGATGTAGCTTGAGTATATTGCATACCTTTCAAATACCTAATCTCCTAATGACTTATTTTATTCATTAATAAAATTAAATCATTTTCATTGAGAAAATTAAGTCATTTATTATGACTTTATTATAAGAACATGATTTTAATGTGTTTTCTCTTGGGGTTACTTCGAAAATGATTACAAAATGCTTGAGGGTGCTTCATATGATATGGAGTGCATGGTGTGTTGAATATCTTTAGTTGTACCATCATGGACATACACATTGGAGATATCTTACTCATGGGTTGTTATACCTTGACTTGATGCCTATGTGATGCACTTCCTTAGAAAATTGGAGACCTATGTGGCCTGGTGCCATTATTCCTGAAGCGTGCATATGGAGGTTGCTTGTTTTCTTGGGAGGATGACACATTTGGAGGAGCATTGAACCTCAAGGAAGAGGGAATGAATCCCTTAGTAGCATGGGGATATTTGGTTTCTTGCATGTAGTTTTGTACTTTCATGACTATTCAAATAAACATCTAATGAATTATATTTGTATGTAGACCATTCAATGTAAAAGGGTGTCGATTATTATTCAGTTATAATTAGTTGTATAAGGAGAGAACCCTCTCAAAGTGGTCAAGGAGATTTCCCCCTTGAAGTGGCCAAGGAGGTTTCCCCCTTGAAGTGGATAATTCTCTTGTTGATATAATTATCTACATATTTCTATTGTTTTGTACATATAGTTGCAAATAGTTACATATAGTTGCACAATTGAATATAGTTGCATCAGTTGCATATAGTTGCATAGTTGCATAAGTTGCATATAGTTGCATATAGTTTCATAGTTGCATAAAGTTTCATATAGTTGCATATAGTTGCATATAGTTTCATAAGTTACATTGTTGCATAAAGTTGCATATAGTTGCATAGTTGCATATAGTTGCATAGTTGCATATAGCTGCATAAAGTTGAATATAGTTGCATATAGTTGCATAAGTTGCATTGTTGCATAAAGTTGCATATAGTTGCATATAGTTGCATAGTTGCATAAGTTGCATAATATAGTTGCATATAGTTGCATAAGTTGCATATAGTTGCATAGTTTCATAAGTTGCATTGTTGCATAAATTGCATGTTGCATAAAGTTGCATGTTGTATAAAGCTCACAAAAGGAGCACCCAAAGGAAAGTCGTGTTGGAAAGAGGAGCACCCAACCAACAAAACCAAAAGAGCCAGCGGCACAGGTGTGGTGGTAAAACACCTTGGGGTTTCCGAAATGTAAGGGAAACTTGGGGTTTCCATATGTAATGAAAGGAAAGCTGGCAAGAGGGGCAACCAAAGGAAACTGAGTAAGCAAGAGCGCCCAACCAACAAAATGAAGGATCCAGTGACACAAATCAAATCTAGGAAGAAACTTGGGGTTTCCTAAAGAAAATGCAAACCTGGGGTTTCTCCATGGCACACCAAGGCGAGATGAAAAGATAGTCTCCCAGAGGCATGGCAATAGTGAAATGAAGACCATTCTCAGGCTATAGAAACCTTAGCTAATATGAGACATTGATTTTTTGTTGTTGGTGAAGTTTCATAGTTTGCAAATGTGAAAATGCAAACAACAAATATTTCTTCCATGAGTAATGAAAACTATACTTAGTTTTTGAGTTGGTTACCTCATTTTTTTTTTTTTTTTTGTATCTAGGGGAATCAGTAACTACAGTGGTATCTGGCTACTGCATGAAACGAGGTAGAATCCCTACCAACTACCGTATAAACCCTAGGAAGAACCACACTACCCGCAAGCCTGGCCTCCATATAATACGAGGTTTGAACTCGTGACCTTCTTAGCAACTCAAACACCTTAACAGTATGTCTGCTGGCCACTAGACCACACCCTCGCAGGCTTAAAAATTTGAAGGACATGGGGGTTGGATTTGATCCACTTGTGTGTGAATGGATCATGATACCATTTAATATAGTATCTCTGGCTGAAACCACATGTTCGACCACTACCTCAAGGTGCCCCCATGGCTTCAGGTTAGGCCCTCACGGGAATTGAACCTTGCCCAATGGTGAAAAAATCCTCACTTTCCACCATTGGATGCAACACCTTTGGCAGTTACCTTATTTTTATGATGAGGTTCTTCATGAGATGGAGCAAGAATATAAATGGTGCATGACTGCATTTCTAGAGGAGTATAAATTTCTAGTACCAAATTTGTTGATTGAGACAATGTTAATGATATATGCGATCTTTGTTTCTCATATTGATGTTACACTTGAGGAAGCCTCGATTGGAATAAGAAATTTTATAGAAGTATTATCTCATTTATCACCTGGAGAGACCTTAAGAAGTTTTGGAATTAAGACTAAAAATATTGAGACATTAATTGAATTGCATAATATGACTGGAGATTTTGCTAGATTTATTAATCACTTGTTTGCAGTTGTTCATATAACAATTTTGGAAAATACGTTAAGGGATTTTTATTCACCATATGAGAGTTATAAACATAGGTATGATGAATTGTAACATGTAATTATTTTGGGTGATATTGTTTCTCTAAACTTGCGAGGAGTTGTTCCTCGTGGTGTGGGTGTTCAAGGAGTTTAGCTTAGTGAGACAGTAAGGAGGATGGAAAAATTTATTCCACAAGTGACTGTCTTACTAGAAGTAGCTATTGAGAGGTGCATAATTTTCACAAGGAGATTCAAAGCAGATGAACTTATTTGTACATTAGATGATACAATGGTTCAGTACCTAGCAATGCTACATGAAACATTAAAATCATTACAGTTTGTATATGGAATTCATCATTTTTCACACAATGATGCTATTGGAATAAGAAAGGAGTCTATAATTTAATTGAAGTGTTGAGAACATATCTTTTTCTTTGAGTTAGTTGGTAAACTAGTAATAGAATTGAAGACAATGTCAATAATGACAAAATGAATTTTTGGATAGGACTTTTGTTTTTCAGAGTCTCGAGCTTCTGGACATAGTTCCTCCAACTGTTTTGCAAGAAAGCATGCCTCATTTATATAGGATAGATGACATGGATGAAGGAGTAGATATGACTTCCCTTATCAAAATCCCCATCCTATATCAGAACCCCAAAATCGTTTCCAAAGAATCACTCACGCATAAACAAACCATTTTGACATAAAAATAACCCTAGAAATATTAAAATGCAGAGGTTCTCACCACGTTTGGTATCATTTTTGGTCGGCTCATGTTCTCGCAGAGGTTATCACCAGTAATCACTCACACTATGGATAGATAGGGCCTCCTCGATGGTGGGATTGTGTGGGAATGATGGTGGGTTTGTCTCCTTGTTGCATTAATCGCTCGCGATATGGCCGGATAGGGCCTCCTCGATGGTGGGCTCGTGTGGGAACGATGGTGATCCTATCTCCTTTTTGCAGTAATCACTCGCGCTATGGTCGAATAGGGCCTCCTCGATGGTGGGATTGTTTCCTTCTTGCAGGCTCGAGTGAGCGCAAATATCTTCAAACACAGTTTTTGTCTCTTTCTTTTGGTTTTGTTACAATTTGTTTTTGTTATTTCTTATTATATGTTGTTATTTCTTATTTTATTTTTTTATTTATTTCTTATTTCTTATTATATATTATATAATAATATAATATAAATATTATTAAATTAAATTTATAAATTGAATTTAATTAATTTTATTATTGAATTAAATATATTGGAATTTTATAAAATGAAAATTATTCCCTTTTACCATTAGATTTTACTATATGTTATAAAATGATTTTACCATTAGATTTTACCATATGTTATAAAATTATTCCCTTTTACCATAGATTTTATAAAATGAAAATTATTCCCTTTTAATTTGTGACTCTATCTCGTAATCCCTATATAACTTGACCCATATAAGACGACGATGATGATGATGTGGATGATGATGTGGATGATGAGGAGGACAATGACAACGTTGATTACGGTGATGAAAATGACGATGATGACCACAATGATGATGATGACAAGGAATATGATGATGATGATGATGACTATGACAATAATGACATTGGTGATGATGATGAGGAGGAGGAGGATGAAAATGTTGATTATGATGATGAGGATGAAATCACTATGATGATGACAATGACAATGATGATGATGATGAAAATGATGATGATGATGATGATGATGATGATGATGATGATGATGATGAAAATGATGATAATGAAGATGATGATGAAAACGATCATGATGATGAAGTTGTTGATGACAACGATGATTATTATGATGACAAAGAAAAAAGAAAAAATGACAATGACGACAATGATGATTTCAATTATGAGATGATAATGACGATGATGAAAATGATGAAGATGACGCCAATGATGATGATGATTATGAAAGTGGAGGATTCGTTACAACTCACTTTTGAGTGTAAGGACAAGCGCAGTGATACATGAAGAGAAAGTAGATGAACAAGATGCAACAATGACAACACATGATCAGGAGATCATGAATAATTTTTTACCTCAGGAGTCTGATGCAGGAGCATCAACCCCCCCCCCAAGTCAAAATTTGAAATTTGAACCTTCCAGAGGTGGATGTGGCCTTGAGGATATGATTTCCTCTACAATTGATTGAATTTGTTTTTGTAACTCTTATGTTAAGCATATTTTAATTGATTATGACCAATTTTTGGGAGTTAGATTGGATCCTTTTAGTGATCTGATCCTTATTACGTTTTAATTGTTATAAGTTATGAACCTTCAGGTGTTTTGGGGGAGGCCCCTGCATAATGTAATACCCAGGCAAGTGTGTAGATTATCTGAGAGGCGATTGCTACTGTAGAGTCCATAGTGTAATTCGAGCTCGAATAGATAATTAATTTTTGTAATTATGTATTATGGTGCATTCTATTTCATGGGTGATTGTGTGTGTAAGTGTGTTTGGATGTAAGTCTGATACATAGGCCATCTATTAGAGTTACAACTCTGGGATACTTTGAAATGATGATATTATAGTACAGTGAATGATAGATCATCGATAACAGAATGGGTCGATGACAATACAGAATTTTTGCATGACAAACGACAAGGAAATTAACATAATTCAATCACCCAAAATACAAGCATGTGCAGGATTAGAAATCCATGCGTCAGTATAAGGTGGATTTATGGGGTTCCCTGTCTTGAGATCTGAGTCAAGAGTTAGTCCCCACGAAATGATGTGGACCATCCATCATCAAAATAAACCTATGGTGGATAGTTAAGAACCTTTTAGATTAGCGTGCAGTCATAACATGTGGTCATTCATAAAGTTAGACCCAGGTTCAAAGTTATGGAACATATGGGTAAAGGATCGACGCTTGGGGAGCGCGGATTTATGTAAAGGAGATTGACAATGACACCAGGGTATTGTTGAATGAATTCAAGGTTGCTACAAGGACTGTTATAGTCCATTATATGGGCCCATAACCCACAGGTTTGACGATTCGAAGAACACCCAGTTTTTGTCTTCATAACATAATAGATATGTTTAAATGTTTTAAAAAAAAAAATATTAATGCTTCAGTAAGGCCTTTCAATGTTTTACTAGAATGTCGTATTTACTCCCAACATCTTGCGAGGGATTTTTGAGGCATTGTTGGAACAAAATATTTGAAAAATACAAAGATGGGTCTTAGGTGGATTAAGGATAATCTTTATTTGAGTAGGGATATCTAAAGAGCTTGGTTTGCCATAAAGTGGCTTGAGGACATGCTCGCTTTGAAAGGAGATGTGTAAACAACCTAGTTTCCTATCCTTAGGAAATAAGAAAATAAGGAATGTGAGGAAAAGTCTCTTATAACTAACATGTTGCACTTATAGGGGCACATCCAATGGAGGGAAAAAACATTGTTTTCTTATGCATTAAATCCGAGTGGGAATTGCAATAGTTCCTTTATGTCATCATTTGATTCACCTCTTGTGACAATTTAATTCCTTTTTTATTTTATTTTTTGGTATTTTTAAATGCATTTATTTTCTCATGGAGTAAAAGAGGTCTTTCTCCATGAGGTAATAATCCCAGGGTTGTAGTAACTATCATTATAATAAATAAATCATTTGAACATGTTGCAAAGAGTCCTTTCTTGATTTTTAAAATGTTTTCTTGGAAATTATGTTTTGTTTTCCCTATTTCACCATAGTGTGTCATGGTTTCCTAGCAAGTTGTCGCCCTCATGGAAAGGATTTCTATCGGGGGGTCTCCTTAAAGGGTCATTGTACCATTCTTGCTCATACTTTTCACCTTCCATTACTTCTTCCCCTTTGTTTCCCCATATTTTAGTTTTTCGTGATTATTGACCCAAGAAGGGAATTTACCTCATTTCATGGGAAGAAGGGACCTTTCAATCTAGTCAAAATTCAATTAATGTCTCTTGTTACTGTAGGGTTATAAATCCTCATCCCAATGAGCATATGACTCCAAAATTGTGATCTAATCATTTGGTGACAAGTGTCATAAAGGGTGATGCCTAACATTAGGGGTAACTTTCAATTCAAGTCTAGGAATGACCAGGACCACATTAAGTGAAGGAATAAAACTAATAAGGTACATGTGTTATCCCATTCCATGTCAACAACAATGCATCCATTCATTCAGAACACTAAAACTCAAAAAATCGATGACTCCACCCGAGTCCTTGCAATTACAATCTCTTTTAATTGAACCTTATTTATTGATTATCCTTCTAGATGTGGGGGAAAACTACATTGATAGACATTGTAAACACCCTATTGATGACTCCATGAATGTAAGAAATCAACGAAAAAGAGGGATTTTTATGGTGTTGATTAAGCAATCAACGAAAAATAGGGATTTATGGTCCATGCCTAGGGATTTATGGAATCAAAAATGAAATATGTGATATAATAGTGGTCATTTCAAATGAATTTTTAACATGAAGTAGGGTTCTCATGGTTCTCCAATGAATTCTCTAGGGTCAGACAACAAGGTACAAGATCATAGAAATTTCCGTAGGGATGCATGAGCCATTCATAACAGTCATTTTTATAGTGTTGATTAAACAATGAATGAAAAGAGATATTTCTCATCACAACTATGACACACATACATTGTATATACAATGTATAACTTGAAATAAAAATGAAGAAAGACTAACAAAAACTTAAAACTTGCGTCAACCAATTTGTGTACTTTGAAAGAAAATTAGGGTTTATGGTTTACATGATGAATTGATGATGGAACAAAGTGGGTGTGTGATTCAAATTTGAGTCCAGAAACCCTCCCATATCATTAAAGAATGAAAATATTCTATCCATGTATCATATCAGTGCATACATACATAGTTTGAAAAAAGTTCAACATTGGCCCCATTCATAGGTCATTGTTGCCCGTGTCTAGACCTAGTACAATTTCCTTGTAAAATCCATTCGATAGTACACACATCCTTGCATCTAGTACTGCAAGGGAGTATATTTATGGTGTTGATTAAGAAATCAACGAAAAAGAGGGATTTATGGTTCGTGCCTAGGGATTTATGGAATAAAAAATGCAATATGTGATATAAAAATGGTCATTTCAAATGCATTTGTAACATGAAGTATGGTTCTGATGGTTGTCCAAAGAATTCTCTAGGGTCAAAAAACAAGGTACAAGATCATAGAAATTTCCTTATGGATGCATGGGCCATTCATCGCAATACTCATTTTTATAATGTTGATTAAACAATGAACAAAAAGAGGGATTTTTCATCACAACTATGACACACATACATTGTATATACAACGTAGAATCTGAAAGAAAAATGAAGAAATACTGACAAAAACTTAAAACTTGCGTCAACCAATTTGTGTAATTTGAAAGAAAATTAGGGTTTATGGTTTACATGATGAATTGATGATGGAAAAAAGTGGGTGTGTGAGTCAAATTTGAGTCCATAAACCCTCCCATATCGTTAAGGCATGTGAATAGTCTATCCATGTCAAATTTCAGTGCATATAGAAACAATTTGAAAAAATTTCAACGTTGGCCCCATTCATAGGTCATTGTTGCCCATGTCTAGACCTAGTACAATTTACTTGTAAACTTCATTTGAGAGTATACAGGTCCCTCCATCTAGTACTGCAAGGGAGTATTTTTATGGTGTTGATTAAGAAATCAACGAAAAAGAGGGATTTATGGTCCATGCCTAGGGATTTATGGAACCACAAATGAAATATGTGATATAACAATGGTCATTTCAAATGAATTTGTAACATGAAGTATGGTTCTCATGGTTGTCCAATTAATGCTCTAGGGTCAAACAAAAATTTACAAGATCATATAAATTTCCTTATGGACGCATGGGCCATTCATCACAGTCATTTTTATAGTGTTGATTAAACAATGAATGAAAAAAGAGATTTTTCATCACAACTATGACACACATACATTGTATATACAATGTAGAACCTGGAATAAAAATGAAGAAAGACTGACTAAAACTTAAAACTTGCGTCAACCAATTTGTGTACTTTGAAAGAAAAATAGGGTTTATGGTTTACATTATGAATTTATGATGGAAACAAGTGGGTGTGTGAGTAAAATTTGAGTCCACAAACCCTCCCATATTGTTAAGGCATGTGACTAGTCTCTCCATGTCAAATTTCAGTGCATACAAAAACAGTTTGAAAAACTTTCAACGTCGGCGCCATTCACAGGTCACCATTGCCCATGTCTAGACCCAGTACAATGTATGTTCGTTGTTCCTTTTAAAATTCATTAATAGTACACATGTTCCCAAATATAGTACTATATATTTGAGTCTAGAAACCCTTCCATATCATTAAGGAATGCAAAAAATCTATCCATGCCAAATTTCAGTTCATATAGAAACATTTTGAAAGAATTTCAACATTGGCCCCATTCACAGGTTACTGTTGCCCATCAGGTTACAGTTGAAATAGATTAAATATGAGAATGAAGCTCCATATGAAAAATCAAGCTACATATCGTTAAGGAAAATCAAGATTATTGTTGAAATAGAGTGATGTTTGAGTCTGGAAACCCTCCCATCCACGTCATCCATTACTAGAACAATGGCTTATATTTTCGAATTAATGCCTTGTTCTGGACAAGTTTTGCAACAATGTGTTTCTTTGAAAAAAGATTGGGATTGATCCTATTTTATTCAAACACGACAAAAATTTAAATTATGGTTGTCATCCATTGTCTTATTCAGAAATATAAACATAAAAATGTAAATCCCTAGGATGACATACCTACATCGTTGGTATGATTAGGTGCAATCACATAGAGCTACTCTTGGTTTCGAGAATAGTTCATTCTCTACTAAACAGGGGAAACCACATGAAAGTGGAATCTCTAATTATCCCCCCCCCTAACATCACTCTCAATTTCCCCATACCTAATTTGAAATTATAAAGAACATGTAACATATACACTATTATAAAAAAGAAAAACATATAAAGATCATTGTCAATGATATAAACACATACCTCTTATTTTCAATAATTAAATATCAGTCATCTTCTTCTTCATCCAGCTCAACATCTGTATCAGGATCTAGTTCAGAATCAATATTGGTGAAAGGCTCATTCATATCAACATCATCATCTGTTGGACACGCCGACTACACTGAGAGGGGGGGGTGAATAGTGTAGGGCTCTTTTTCCCAAAAATTCCCTCTTACACAAAACTCCTTAGTTAACAATCACCATTAACTCATTACATATTGTTTTCATTTATAACTAGTTATATATGAACACATATGAACAACATATATCAACAATATATCATCAACAAGTCATCACCACAAGGAACACAAAGAACACAAGATGTATGTACAATTTTCTTTTTATTACGGACTACAATCCTTGGGGTTTTTAGAAAAAACATAATAGAGTATGTAACATCCCCAAAAATAAATTACTTTAACTCTAAAATTTCTTAGGAAATTATTTCTGTTTTTGGTAAATTAAAAATTGGAATTTTTTTTTCCATTTATGGCAATTTTGAATTTTGAATTTAGTTAATTGTAATTGATGATTATGACTGTTAGGTAGAGATCTGATTTAAACCAACTAACTGTTTGACTATGACACTTGTATGAAACAAAATATTTTTTATTTACTGTTGATGGACAAATGGAACAACTAGGTTAAAATCAGCTGACCATGACTCCATGAGAGAGGAACATGTTGGAACTACCTCAGGACTGAATGTGATAAGTGGAAAATCAAGAATTTAGCCATTGGCAACCCTTGAAAACCATGGATTTGGAAAGATGCAAAAATTCCCAAGGGGAAAAAGACCTAGGCACAATTTCTTTTTTGATATATAACAGATGGGAGGAGGCAGGATGCTACCTAGTATGTAGGGAAAAAGAATGATCTCTTGTTGTTATGAACACTGATTTATGAGTGTTAGGAAAGGAGAAGTTACTGAAATTCAAGGAATTTTTTTGAGGAGGAGTTCTGAGTTCGCCCTCATGGATTCATAGTCAGGCTAGGGGGTGAATGGGACAAGTAAATTGGTTGTTCTGTTCTAAGGTTGGGAGGAACTTGGTTGTTCCATTTGTTGTTCATAAATTGTTCAGATATGTCTATCTACTCCTTTGTTCAATGCTATTTGGAATTATTAATTGATAGAATTATATCTATTTAAATATGAATGAAGTACTCTGTTTTCTTTTATTAAATTATGAAGGAATGAAATGAAAGGTAGGATAAACCCTTACAGTTTAACTGTAACTGTTGAGAAAACCTTTCTAAGTATCTTGGCTGGAATGAAATCGAATTTTGGTAATGTATTAGGAAATATAACTGTGTTAAATAGAATACTATTTCATTATATTGTGCTATAAATCACTATCAGATCGGTGTATCATATACATCTGGTTATTCTGTTTTTCAAGTGAATTTTAGGTTGTGCAAATGCTATTATGGAAGTAAATCTAAGATTTAAACATTTACATACCTATACATCCAAACATATCCCTGTGGGTTATCTCTTCATTCTGGATGATTTTCCCTATATATATATAACCATACAATTTGCATGACTCATTTTAAATGCCCAATGTATGAATACCTCTAGTTACTAAAAACATAATGGAAGATGAACAGTCTAACTAGTCATAAACAAATTTCTGGAAATGAATGATGGAAAGTGAACAATCTAACTAGTCATAGATAAGTTTCTGGAAATGAAATGATGGAAAGAGAATAGTCCTTCTAGTCACAAATGAAGATATGGAAAAGAAAAATAATATAAGGGAAAACAAATAGGCTAGAAGATCGCATACGAGATTCTGGAAACGCAATAAAAGAGGAACGAAACCCCGATGATTCGAAAGACAGAGATTCTAAACACCTACAATTTGTATGTAAACATATTACTTCGATAAATTTCGAATTACACAACTATATTAACAAACAATATATTAGTTACAACTTCTATATAATTAGCAGACCAAAATAAATAATTGATTGATAAAGCCTCCATCTAATTCGATTATTCACTTATAAATAATGGTATAGTCCTGCTCACATCATCATATTACACAACAATAGAATTTTGGTCTTTATGTCTTTCTTTAACTGAAGATACAAATATAATGGATTGGCCATCGTTATGAATTAACAAATTCACCCACGATGATAGCATCCTAGATTTAGAATCATATCTATCCTTAGAAACCAAGCGCTCTCTCTTAATGGCGGTGAAATGGAACCCCAACACCTTTTGTGCATATGGCAGGGGCCTGAGTCCGAACGGTTTGCATGGTGGAATGTCCCTGCAAGGAAACACAAATTCTTTATTAGTAATTATTTATTCAACATAAGTAAAATGAGTTAACCCTTCAATAGAATAATTTAAGACGGGAAATGTTTATACCAAGTTTCACTTAATTTACGACTTAGAAAACCTGATGTCCTTTCCCTTCCATGTTTTGGTTGAGTAGATGCCCCAGGCCGAAGGGGAAGGTGGTCCAAGAACCCCTTGATGGATACCCTTGCAACAACAGGGTCCCATCATTACAATTGGTTACCAAATCATCTAAATCAAACTCTTCAGGAAATGAAATAAATAAACAACATTAACATTGAAAATACGAACTGCATGGGTTCGCGCAGTGATAGCAAGTCGAATGCATTACTCAAACTTTAAACATAGAGATTAAATGATATATGCCAATGAAATTATCAAAATCTAACTTTGACCAATTGTTTCTGTTGAAGAGGATGCTTTTACTCGAAGTTTATATATAGAGTTAACATTCATGCACAAATTGCCAGGCTTTGAATGGTGTTTACCACCCACATACAATGATAATAACAGAATGAATTACCTTAGCCAAATAATTTATTACAGACTCAAATAATTGTATTCTACAGGATATTTATTAACAAATTATTCGGTGCACAGAATCCCAAGTTATATTATATATTGAATGAGAATATAGAAAATCCTTTAAAAAGTGACTACAGTCGTAAGAGTAATCTAGGGGCCTGTTAGAATATATAGAAAGGTGGACTCCCAAGAAAAATGCTATATAGCATGCAATGCCTAGTGCGGGTTCTACCCTATCAATTTAGCTTCTGGACTAGAACTCCCACGTGGTATCACATAGGCTCAACACCAAGTAACAGTGCATAAAGGTAAGGGTAACCCATAAAAGAGAATAGAGGGATAATGAAATACCCATAAGTAAATGCAAGTGCATGTCTGTGAAATATTGTGGAAGTCGGAGACAAAAATCAGAGTACCTAGAATGTTTTGGAAGGCTTTAGAATAAAATAATAGTGAGTTCTACTTATCCAGGAATGAGAACAGTCCAGGGAGTTAAGAAGAGAATAATGATAACGGGGAAAACTTTCACTAAAAGTCATAATAAGAATTATAGTATAGAGGGTTTTCTTCCACTGTAACGAAACACCGAGGGTTCCATCCAACTACTAGAATACAGGAACATCGTGAACTTACTAGGACATTCAGGTATATTTTCATACTTCCACCGGGTGAAAATCCTCCAAGTCATCAACCTCCCTCACTGAGAAAAACACAGAGATAATTCGAAACTTCACAAAGAAAAAAAAAATCATCTAGCCTAAAATAATCCTTACTACGCAGAGTAAATGATGATGGTACGAAGGCTGGCTCTAGCCATCCGATGGGGAAAAGATGGTGCAATCATATTGGATGAGGGGTCAAGTGATTACCATCGAGTTTCACACTCACAAGGTCTCCATTAATGGTCGGTTCAGAGGTTTAAGTCACTTCTGACAAAAACCCTTCCTTTCATATTAAGAGTTGCAAAATAAAGGACAGTCCCTTCATGACACGACAAACTAGACCATCGAAATCTAACTACTATCGTTCAGTTAAGGCAGGGTTAAATGATTTTTTAGGGTTAAGATTGTTATCAAAACCTTTATGTTAATAGTAACTGAAATATCAATACACAACTAGTAATCACAGAGAAATCGTTCGATTTATTTGGCCATGTGAAGTAATGTCAAACACCTTATGTTAAGCTAAAAACATTTTTCACTAAGAGTGTACACACATGACCCCTTTGTAAAGTGAATATAGTCTATGGTATATGAATTGTACTTTAAAAGTCAAATAAGGTTTCCCTTGCACGCAAGCATGGAAACCTATGCTTAGGGAAGAGTATAGAATTTGTGAATTTTCCTAATCCTAATACAACATATATATATATATATATATATATATATATATATATATATATATATATATATATATATATATATATATATATATATATAAGTGAATATAGTCTATGGCATATGGATTATTCGTATAGGAGTTATGTTCAATAAGAGTTAAGTTGGAGCAGAAATTTTCATGGCATGATTGTTCATCATTTGATAGACAGATCATAGGAACCTTGCAGAAATTAACAATGATGATAAATACCTACTTCTCTTAACTAGAAGTCTTATAGAATAAATTGAAGATTAATGTTCCTCGGGAATTTTTTTATTTTTTTATTTTGGCAAATTTGGGGTACATTACATATGGTATTAGAGAAAAGTTTACAAAACTTGGACCTTGAGCAGGGCCAAAATATTTACTTAACATATATTTTCCTTTTTAGGTAAAACTAAAAAAAACAATTATTGTTACAAACAAAAAACCATTTATTCTGGTGTAATCATGGCAACCCAAGATGAATCAGAAACAAGACTTGAGGAGAACCTTGAAAAAAGGCCTCCTGAAGATTAGAGGCATAACAGTGACGGAAGTTCACCTACCGAAGTTCTGGAAACTATGGGAAATCTCATTATTGAGCTGCCAGTTTTCAAAGAAGACAATGAGAAACTGAAAAAGGCACAGTAGGAACAACAGGAAATAAATGAAGTCCTGCTACGAAGTATAGTGACAAAGAAAATCCCAAAGGACGATAACCAGGAAGAAGAGGTCAGTAAAAGGGCCTCCAAGAATGATGGTCCTGATGTAGAAAAAGGGGACACCTCATCTAAAGGTACACCTTCAGCTGAAGAGGAAACTAAAACAGGAAGAAAAAGGAAACAGGTAGATCACCTTGAGGGAGAGTTTAAGAAAATCAAACCATCTACCTTTGATGGGGATTCCAGAACAGGGGAGGAAGATGAAGCATGGTTATTAGACATCAAGAAGTGCTTCTAGATATACAACTATTCCAACAATATGAAGGTCAGAATGGCCATCTATAATCTGAAAGGGAAGGCTAACATATGGTGGAAAGACCTGAATTTGGCCAAAGGCCTAAAGGAAAAATAGATGGAATGGTCAGATTTTAAGAAACACTTTAAGAAAAAGTACATATATGAAAGTTACTATGAAATAAAAACCAAAGAATTTTATCAGCTACGACTCAGTCAAATGGCTATGGATGACATGATAACAAATTTCTGGAATTACTAAGGTTCATGACTTATATTCGAAAGGACAAGGTGAAAATCCAGCGGTTCCTGAGTTGTTTACCACAGTCCTATAAAGACAAAATCAAGTTTGATAATCCCAATTCCTTAAGAAAATTTTTCAGGAAAGCCTGAATGCGTTACGATCAATACAAAAAACGGTCAGAATTTCCCAAGGCTTAGAAAGACAAGAAACAAGATCGAATGAACCAACATAAGAAGGGATATCAACCAACTCCTTGTCGGCATGCAGAAAAGAGTTTTCCAAGGAAATATTTTCACTCCAACAATCAAAACACCCAAGGAGGCGGTAAACCACTAAATCTGGGAACAAAGAAGTTTGGGGACAGCCCTCGTGAACCGTTAAAATGATGGGAATGTGGATAACCTCACCTAAGGAGGAACTATACATGTTTGACTTCAGCAACCATAACTACAGTTCACAATCTACAGGAAGCCTCTATAGTGGGGGATGTAGGAAGAAGCGTACATTGGATCGATGCAGTCATGGATGGATGGAAAGTTGATCATCAGTCCTGTGTGGTGGAAACTGAAGGTCAAATTAATAACACTCGTATTTCTTTTTTAATTGATCCTGGAGCTATGTTGAGTTATATCGCTCCTGGTATAGTGGATTCAAATAAACTTAAGAAAAAAGGACATGCAAAATCTTGGCTAGTACAACTAGCAATAGGAACGAAAAGAAAAGTAGTTGATTTTATTTCTGATTGTGAGTTTAGTTTAGGTGGTCAAAACACAAAGACAAATCTGAACATTCTATTGTTAGGGTCTTATGACGTAATTATCAGAATGGATTGGCTAGAAAGGCATAAAGCAGTGTTAGATTGTTATGAAAAATCACTCAAGTATAAAGACAAAAATGACACTGTTAGGACAGTTCAAGTTATACAAAAACCAATCTCAGTTAGACAGATTTCAACAATGTAATTTTAGAAATGCATGAGAAAGAGTTGTTAGATTTATGGCATCCAAGTAACAAATCTATTGGAAAAAGAAAATAAACCTAGATTGGAGGATTTTGTTGTCTTGCATTATTTCAGAGATGTGTTTATCGATGAGATACCTGAATTACCCCCAAGGAGGGAGATAGACTTTTCTATCGATCTACTACCTGGTTTAACCCCTATATCTAAAGCACCCTAGCGAATGAGCTTACCGAAATTGCCAGAATTAAAAATTCAATTACAAGAATTATTGGACAAAGAATATATCAGACCGAGTGTTTCACCATGGGGAGCACCAGTCCTCTTTGTGAAAAAGAAATATAGAACTCTGATATTATGCATCGATTATAGATAATTAAACAACATGACTATTAAGAACAAGTATCCCTAACCTAGGATCAATGATCTGTTCGATCAAGTAGGTGGGGCAAAGATTTTTTCTAAATTGGATTTAAGATCTGGTTATCACCATGTTAGAATAAAAGATGAGGACATAAGTAAAACAACATTTAGAATGAGATATGGACACTATAAATGTGTTGTTATACCGTTTGGACTCACTAACACGCCAGCCACATTTATGTGTTTAATGAACAATATTTTCAGTTAGTACTTGGACAAGTTTGTTTTGGTATTTATTTACAATATCCTAGTGTATTCTAAAAAAGAAGAAGAACATGAAGAGAACCTAAGGATAGTCTTGCAAACTTTGAGAAAACAGAAACTGTATGCCAAATTTGATAAATGTGACTTTTATTGGAAGAAAATAAAGTACCTAGGACATGCAATATCTGAGGAAGGTATTGTATTCGATCCTGAGAAAATAATAGCCATCATGGAATGGTCGATTCCGAAGGATGTAGCGAGAATCCGGTCATTCATGGGAATCAATGGATATTACTGCAGATTTATAGAGGGGTTTTCCAAGATTGCATAACCTTTCATATCATTACAAAAGAAGGGAACTAATTTTAACTGGTCACATAAATTTCAGGACAATTTTAACAAGTTAAAATAATTGTAAACAACTACACCCATTTTAAAAGTAGAATATCTGGACAAAGACTTCACAGCCTGTGTGGACGCGAGTAAAGAAGGACTAGGTGGTGTCCTAACTCAGGAAGGGCACGTTATTTGTTATGAGTCCCAAAAACTAAAGGATAACGAACAAAAGTACGCCACTCATGACTTAGAGTTGGCAGCGGTAATACACATCCTAAAGATGTGGCGGCACTACATAATTGGCAACAAATTTATGTAATTGACGGGTAACAACGGTGTGAGATTCTTGTTTAGTCAACGAGACCTTAATGCAAGGCAAGCAAGATGGTTGGCCTTCTTGAGTGAATTTGACTTTGAGGTAAGACACATCAAGGGTAAGGAAAACAAGGTGGTTGATGTTTTAAGTAGAAGAGTTCATGGACTATTTGAAATAAAATCAGCAGGGAAGAAAATGATCTTGAACAGAGGATAAAGGAAGCAGGTAATAACAATGAAAATTACACAAAAACAATGGCAGAATTACAGAACATTACAAAAAATTTAGACAAAACAGATTTGAGTAAACACAGAAATGGTATACTCCGATTTAAAAATAGAATATACATACCATATTTGGCAGAATTGAAGTTAATAGTTTTGGACGAAGTACAAGAGAAACCTTATTCTGGTCATCTGGGATACCAGAAAACAATAACAACACTAAGGAAGTTATTTTATTGGCCTAATATGAAGGGAGAAATAGTAGAATACTTAGCTAAGTGTCAAGATTGTCAGTAGGTAAAAGTCGAACACTACCATCCAGCCGACCTTTTGTAGCCCTTACCTATGCCGGAATGGAAATGGGAGACAATATCACTGGACTTTATTACATGTTTTCCTAGAACTCAAAAATATAATGATTCAATTATGGTGGTAATCGATAAGCTTAGTAAGTCTGCACACTTTATTCCTATAAAGTCTACTTTTAAAGCTATTAACATCGTTGAAATACTCATAAAATAAATTTTTAGACTGCATGGTATTCCTAAAATGGTGATTTCGAATAGAGACGTAAAATTTACATTTGCTTTTTGGAAAGAATTGTTTTTAGGGTTAAATACTAACTTAAATTTCAGCACGAGTTATCATCCACAAACGAATGGGCAAACTGAATGAATAAATCAAATCATAGAAGATATGTTACACATGTACGTAAGAACAAAACCAAGTAAGTGGGAAGACTACCTACACTTGGTGGAATTTGCATACAACAATGGTTACCAAACTTCGACTAAGATGAGCCCTTTTGAAGTATTGTACGACAGGAAATGCACGACTCAGATTTGTTGGGATAACCCAGTTGACAGACTCATGGTGGGACCAGAGATGCTCCAGGAAATGGAGAGCATGGTAAGAAAAGTAAAACAAAACTTAAAAGAGGCGCAGGACAGACAAAAAAGTTACGCGGACCGGAAAAGAAGACACCTAGAATTTCAAGAGGGAGATCACGTCTATTTAAAAGTCAAAGCTTGAAAAAGTTCAAAAAATCTAGGGAACTGTGTCAAGTTGAAACCCAGGTTTTGTGGCCCTTTTGATATCTTAGATCGAATTGGAATCGTAGCATACTAACTTGCACTTCCTGCCAATCTAAAAATTCATATTGTATTTCATGTTTATTTGTTAAAGAATTATGTTCATGACCCTACTCATATAATTGATTGGAACTTGGTGCAGGTGGACCCAGAAGGCTAGTTCCAAGCGAAACCTTTGCACATTTTGGACAAGAGAGAAATAGCACTTCAGAATAGAGTCGTCGCCCAGGTAAAAGTGTAATGGAAGCACTTTAACCCTGAGGAGGCCACTTGGGAGTTCGAGGGATATTCACATAAATCTCATCGAATATTGTTCCAAGAAATGGAGGAACATTGAGGACAATGTTTTATTGAAGGGGGAAAGGATGTAACATCCCCCAAAATAAATTACTTTAAGTCTAAAATTGCTTAGGAAATTATTTCCATTTTTGGTAAATTTGAATTTGGAAACTTTTTGCCATTTATGGAAATTATGAATTTCGAATTTAGTTAATTGTAATTGATGATTATGAATGTTGGGAAGAGATATGATTTTCCCCAACTAACTATTTGACTATGATACTTGTATGAAACAAAATATTTTATATTTATTGTTGATGGACAAATGGAACAACCAGGTTAAAATCAGCTGACCATGACTCCATGAGAGGGGAACATGTTGGAACTACCTCAGGGTTGAATGTAACGAGTGGAAAATCAATAATTTGGCCATTGGACGCCCCTAAAAATAAGGGATTTGGAAAGCTGTGAAAATTCCCAAGGGGAAAAAGACCTAGGAACAATTTCTTTTTTGATATATAACATATCGGAGGAGGCAGGACATTGCCTAGCATGCGGGGAAAAAGAATGATCTCTTACTATTATGAACACTACTTTTTGAGTGTGAGGAAAGGAGAGGTTACTAAAATTGAAGGACTTTTGATGAGTAGGAGTTATGAGTTCTCCCTCATGGATTCATGGTCAGGCTAGGGGGTGAACGGGACAAGTAAATTGGTTGTTCTGTTCTAAGTTTGGGACAAACTTGGATGTTCCATTTGTTGTTCGAAAATTGTTCAGATGTGTCTATCTAATCCTTATTTGTTCAATGTTATTTGGAATTATTAACTGATAGAATTGTATATGTTTAAATATCAATGAAGTACTTTGTTTTCTTTTATTAAATTATGAAGGAATGAAATGAAAGGTAGGATAAACCCTTACAGTTTAACTGTCACTGTTGAGAAAATATTTCTAATTATCTTGGCTGGAATGAAATTGAATTTTGGAAATGTAATAGTAAATATAACTGTGTTAAATAGAATACCATTTCATTATATTGTGCTAGAAATTACTACCAGATCGATGTATCATATACATCTGGTTATTTTGTTTTGCAAGTGAATTTTAGGTTGTACTAACGCTATTCTGGAAGTAAATATGAGATTTAAACATTTACATACCTTTACATCCAAACATATCCCTGTGGGTTATCTATTAATTATTGTTGAAATGATTGTATACAATAGGAAATAACTATGTATGCATATATATATATATATATATATATATATATATATATATATATATACAATTTGCATAACTTATTTTAAGTGCCCAATGTATGCATACCTCTAGGTACTAAAAATATAATGGAAGATGAACAGTCTAACTAGTCATAAACAAATTTCTGGAAATGAATGATGGAAAGCGAATAGTCTAACTAGTCATAGATAAGTTTCTGGAAATGAAATAATGGAAGGCAAATAGTTCGTCTAGTCACAAATGAAGATATGGAAAAGAAAAATAATATAAGGGAAAATGAATAGGCTATCATATCACATACGAGATTCTGGAAACACAATAATAGAGGAACAAAAACCCGATGAGTCGAAAGACAAAGATTGTGAACACCTACAATTTGTATTTACACATATTGCTACGATAAATTTTGAATTACACAACTGTATTAACAAACAATATAATAGTTCCAACTTTTGTATAATTAGTAGACCTAAATAAATAATTGACTGATAAAGCCTCCATCTAAGTCGAATATTCAATTATAAATAATGGTATAGTCCTGCTCACATCATCATATTACACAACAATAGAGTTTGGGTCTTTATGTCTTTCTTTAACTGAAGATATAGAGATAATGGATCGTCCATTGTTATGAATGAACAAATTCACTCACGACGATAGAATCCTATATTTCGAATCATATCTATACTTAGAAACCTAGGGCACTCTCCTAATGGCAGTGAAATGGAACCCAAATACCTTTTGTGCGTATGGCAGGGGCCTAAATCTGGAAGTTTTGCATGGTCGAATGTACCTATAAGGAAACAAAAATTATTTATTAGTAATTATTTATTCAATAGAAGTAAAATGAGTGAACCCTTCAATAGAATGATTTAAGACAGGAAATGTTTATACCGAGTTTCACTTAACTTACGACTCATAAACCTTGATGTCCTTTCCCATTCGCCTTTTGTTTGAGTAGATGCCCCAGGCTGAAGGGGAAGGTGGTCCAAGAACCCCTTGATAGGTACCCTTGCAACAACAGGGTCCCATCATTAGAATTGGTTACCAACTCATCTAAATCAAACTGTTTAGGAAATTAAATAAATAAATAACATTAACATTGAAAATCCAAACTACGTGGGTTCGCGTAGTGCGAGTAAGCCGAATGCATTACTCAAACTTTAAACATAGAGATTAAATGCTATATGCCAATGACGTTATCAAAATCTAACTTGGACCAACTGTTTGTGTTGAAGAGGATGTTTTTACTCGGAGTTTAAATATAGAGTTAACATTCATGCCGAATTTACTAGGATTCGAATGGTGTTTACCACCCACAGACAACGATAATAACATAATGAATTACCTTAGCCCAAGAATTTATTACAGAATCAAATATTTGTATGCTATAGGGTATTTATTGATAAATTATTCGGTGCACAGAATCCCAAGTTATATTATATACTAAATGGGAATACATAAAATCCTTTAAAAAGATACTACAGTTGTAAGAGTGAGCTAGGGGACTGCTAGAATATACAGAAAGTTGGAATGCCAAGAAAAATGCTATATAACATGCAATTCCCAACGTAGGTTCTACCTTATCAATTTAGCTTCTGGACTAGAACTCTCACGTGGTCTCATAGAGGCTCAACACTAGGTAACAATGCATAAAGGTAAGGGTAACCCATAAAAGAGAATAGAGGGATAACGAAAAATCCATAAGTAAATGTAAGTGTGTTAACCCCTGCTAAAATGTTTATGCAATATTGTGGAAGCCGAAGACAAAAATAGAAGCACCGAGAAGGTTCTAAAAGGATTTAGAATAAAATAACAGTGAAGTCTACTTATCCAGGAACAATAATAGTCAAGGGAGTTAAGAAGAGAATAACGATAATGAGGAAAACTTTCACTAAAATTCATAATAAGAATTACAGTATAGAGGGTTTTCTTCCACTCTAATGAAACCCCGAGGGTTCCATCCAACTACTAGAATACAAGAACATCATGAACTTACTAGGATGGTCAGGTAGAGTTGCCTTCTTTCACCGGGTGAAAATCCTCCAAGTCATCGACCTCCCTTACTGATAAAAACATAGAGCTAATTCAGAACTTCACAAAGACAAAAAAAAATATCATCTAGCCTAAAAAAACCTTTAATATCCAGAGTAAATGATGATGGTATGAAGGCTGGCTCTGGCCATGTGATGGGGAAGAGATGGCGCAATCATATTGGCCGAGGGATCAAGTGATAAACATCGCGTTTCTCACTCACAGGGTCTCCATTAATTTTCGGTTCAGAGGTTTAACTCACATCTGACAAGAACCCTTCCTTTCATATTAAGAGTTGTGAAATAAAGGACAGTCCCTTCATGACACGATAAACTGGACCATCGAACTCTAACTACTATCCTTCAGTTAAGACATCATTCAATTAAGGCAGGGTTAAACGATTGGTTAGGGTTAAGCTTGTTATCAAAACCTTTATGTTAATAGTAACTGAAAGATCAATACACAACCAATAATCACATGGGAATTGTTCGATTTATTTGGCCATGTGAAGTAATGTCAAACACCTTATGTTAAGCCGATAACATTTTTCACTAAGAGTGTACACTCCCGACCCATTTGTAAAGTGAATATAGTCTATGGTATATGAATTGTACTTCAAAATTCAAATGAGGTTAACCTTGTGTGAAATTTGTGAATTTTCTTAAGCCTAATGAAACATATATATATATATATATATATATATATATATATATATATATATATATATATATATATATATATATATATATATATATATATATATATATAAGTATTAGAATAATAGTAGGATTGAAGGGTTAAAAGGGGTGGATGTTAAAATGTAGTGATTATTCGTATAGGAGTTCTGTTGAATAAGAGTTAAGTTGCAGTAGAAATGTTCGTGACACAATTATTCATCATTTGATAGCCAGATCATAGGAGCCTCACATAAATTAACAATGATGATACATACCTACTTCTCTTAACTACAAGTCTTCTAGAATAAATTGAAGATTAATGTTCCTGAGGATTTGTTTTTTTATTATTTTGGCAATTTTGGGGTACGTTACAGAGTAAAAATCTACAATAGCACCAGATATATAATGAAAGACTCATATTACATCCTCATCACCAACTGGTATGAGGCAAAAATCCTCAACAGATATCAATCTGTACTATAAACAAGTGCATCAAGCATGCACCAACCTATACCAAACAACCTGTAATCAACCTATAACTTAAACAAGTGCATCCAACCATGTACCAAGTATATACCAAACATGTTTCAAATAATCATCAACAATGAATAATCAATATGTACCAACATCATCAACTATACACCTCATGTATGTGCCAACTCATCAATTGCTTGTCTCAACCATAACTAGTTTTGGATTAGTCAACAACCCTAACTTGAAATAATCATAACTATGTACCTGTAATGAATAAATATATGAAACTGATATACAATGTTCTTCAGTGGTTTTTTCTCAATTCCTCCAGGTGTCACTACTTGTAACCTCTCAGAAAAAGACTTATAGAAAAAATGGCATACCTTGTTGAATTCTGGCTTATTCTAGAGAATGACCTTCTAGAGAATTCCGCACACGGAATGTTTGTTGAATCGATCTAAAACTATTACAAACAATACTTCATAACGTACTATAATGAACACATTTCATCTTATGGAATTTGGATCTGCTATGAAGAAGTTATGACGTTTTTTACTGAAACACTTGTTTTACTCTAGTTTCAAGACTAACCACTAACCCTATTTTCCACGGAGTGTATCTCAAAAAATACAACGACCCACAAAATAATTTTTTTAACACAGATAATTGGATATGTTTCCTCAATTTCATATCAATGTCACGGTCTGAATCATTATATAAAAATAGTTATTGCGGAAATGGTGAGATGACCTGTAAATAACATACCTTAGAAAGCATCATCAAAATAATTTATCCTCCCTTGAATTTCAGCCCTCTTTTCTTCACCTTCCCTCTGAAATTTGTCTTAGATATCCTTTGGTTACCTCAGCCACCTATATATATTCAATATTCTCTAGTGTGTTCTAAAATGAGAGAGCCTCGCCTCTTATTTATACTCTCCATCTTCTAGGTCACTGTTGACGGGCAAAATTGACCACTCGTCAACTGGAAGAGTGAGTCCGGTCTGGGGTTGTCTAATTAACCCAAGCCATTTGGATTGACCCACCCTGATGGGTTTAATGGCTCTGTTGGCCATTCTAAAGTCCTAAGGGAAGAAAAAAACAAC
The DNA here is from genome assembly GCA_009831015.1 of Picea engelmannii. NCBI lineage: Eukaryota > Viridiplantae > Streptophyta > Pinopsida > Pinales > Pinaceae > Picea > Picea engelmannii. The sequence continues at coordinate 1,132,660 of ML779033.1, forward strand.
TAAAAGGAATATAATAACTTACTAAATAATAATCACTGAAATATATATGTACATCTAAATATATGTATATACAATTTATCTAAATAATATTTGTATAATAGTTCTATTTATCATATATACAATATATGCAAATCACGAGTTTTAATCTAAACTCATAAAATCAAATGTAAATTGGTTCTTTTAACAACAGTAATAAAGTAAGCGAAAATACTATTTATTTTTTATTTGTTTTCTTGTATGTATACATTCATAAAATCAAATATTAAACTACTTAATTAAACAAAAAGATATAGATAGTGGAAATCATTCTATATGTAAAAACTTCTATAATAAGAAAGAAAACGAAATAAAATAACAGACTAACCTATTGATGCATCCAACTTCTGTACAATAGAGAATATCCAACCACCTTTATCCGAGATGTAAACCTACAACGAATCAGAAGATTGCTTCGAACACATGCAAAACAATATGTTGGAAACTAAGTTTTGATAATAGAATGTATAATGGAGACAATCACGGTGATCTTATGATTTACAAGTAACTACAGTGAGATAAATCTTCTTGTGAGAACTTGTATTTAAACATTCAACAGACAATTAGAGACAAATCTCATAATTTGAATTGAATCGATGATCACCCTATATTGTATCTAAAACATGAGATACAGACAGCATATAAAAAATGAATTATCTCAACTCGCAATAAATCATGATGACAAAAACAATCACCATCTATTACCAAATCGAAATAAACATAACTTAAACTAAAACATAATACACAAAACCTAAAGTTGTAACATGCATTTTGTTCCATTCAATTCTGTGTGTAATTGTCCATAATCCAGCCTCAGGTCGAGATGAGGAACTGTTTACAAAATGATAGGTTTATAAAGGCCTCAGGAAAGATAATTGTTTCTGTTCCTGAGATCAAATTTGTTTCAAAAATAAAGGGGGATGCAGCCACCCCGATCCTACTAAATCCTTAAAAACTAACAACAGTTCATTTATGTTCATTCAAAATACATCTTAGATATGGCTAGAGGGTCTCAAGAGTGTCTCAAATCAATTTTGAAATCATGGATCCCTGAATATCTTGAAAGAAAAAGAAAATAAAAATATTTCAGATACATTTTCTGTCATTAATTTATGGAATTCGAATTGATATAACTGGCTACAAAATCTTACAATTCTGTAGCTAGTTATAATAGTAAATTAAATCTCATTTTATTTAATGAATAAAACAAAACTAATTTAATAATGAAATATAGCTTATCCAACAAACCAAATGATCTAACTTAAGAATGAAAACTAACATGCTATTAATCTAAGAGATCATACCTGTAACTATGCAATCAAATCGTATCATGAAACCTTGGAGTTTACAATGGTTGTAGCAGCCTCAATGTTTTTAAATATCACATGACCTGTGGTCTTAATACGTTTTTCTTTCCCTTGGATGATGGATTCAAGCCCGTGGTTTTCGTTTGTTAAAACATCGATCTGGTCTTTTAAAACCTTAACCCATGACTGTAGAAATGGGATATCTGTATAATATCTTTCAATCCATGATAAACAGACCTCACACTTTGACTATGTGGCAGTTGCATCAGAACAAACAAGATCATAGACCAGAGAGCCCTCCATACGGATAGTAGATTTATTACAAAGCTTGACACCAGGAAACTCTGGATTGTCTTTCAAACAGGGAGGAAAATTATCGACAAAGTTATAGGGTCAGTCAAGGTGAAGCCCGAATGAAAAAGGTTCTTCCTCTGCAAGGAATTTGTCAATTTCAGAGTCTGAGCTATCGTCAACCTCGATCATGATGATTGCGTTTGCATGAGAATTTGTCTTATTACGAAGACTTCGAGAAATTAGCCTGCCAACTCTTTTGTTTCTAAAATTGATATCAATATTACTCTTAAATCTCTTTCCTGTAGGTTTCTTTATGTTTTTAACGCAGTGATTTGGATGTGTAATCTGTTGACTAGCATGTTGAATGACATTAGGATCGATCAAGGGTTATTTTTTAGGGGAAGAGACACAAGTCTGGGGAGGTGAAAGAGATGCCTTCGGGTGGACAAGGGTTTCCTCAAGAACGAGTTATCTACTTCTCCCAATTCAGGGTTACCATAGCCATTTCGGGTTATAAACGAATCCCAAATATCATCATGTGACTCTAATTGATGTATGAATAGTATTTTAACTAGGCCGTGATGAAAAAGGCTAGTGTCTGACCTCTGTTTCTTATATCTTTTACCCATTTTATAAAGACTCCTGAGTAAGTAATACGGCATATTCAAAGGGAAACCCATAAAAATCATAAGCAAACGCAAATGGTATAAAAATACAAGCCCGAAACGCCCCTCACAGGTAACAAATTGCTTTACCACAACGAGAAAATCATGCCACCGAGATTTTAGGAATGAAATTGGCATACCTCTATCACATCTTGTTATTTTCCGAGATGTAAACAGCAGGGTCCAAGGAACTTCCTCCACTTTTGTGTTTTTAAACCATTTTTGACCGCTCGTTGGTAACCCTATGGCTTGACTCAGAAACTCCTCAGTAACCTCCAGTTTCACATCACCAACTTTCCCTCTACAACCATCAAAGGATAAGGCGAACTCTTGGGCAACCTATAAATTAAAACCCTGAAAATTCTTGATGAAAACGAGCCAGCCATTTCTTTCCAAATCTTCTGTAGCATTGTCGTATGAGAGTAGGGTTTGGATACCATTTGGTTCAATTCTTATGACAGGAGCCATACTAAACGGGAGGGTAATCAAACAAGGATAGCATACAGGTAGGGTTTGTGAAAACAAAACAGAGACATAACCCCGAGCCCAACAATGAACGTTGTAAAGACTCATACGATAGGATAGTCATTTAATTAAAATGCATACGATAGGAAGTCTCCAAGTCGTATGCAACCTTTGCATTCTGTACGATCTAGGACCAAAACATTAAAACTAAGATAAGTGCACACATAATGAGTTTGATTACAAAGTTTGGGTAAGTTAAAAATCAAAAAATCGAAAGTTTTGTAAGAAAAACATAGCCAAGAATCAAACCAAAACCATACAAAAATCAAATGGTGGGGGTCTTTTGTTCATAAAACCATGAATCTCTTAGGATTAGAATTGAAAGGATCAAAAAACAAAGAGGGTAATATCTTCATGGCAAGGAATCAAAACTCCATAATAAATTATATAAACAATTTGCCTTCAATGAAATTTTAAAACATAATGGTAATTGTAGCCGCAAGTTTTCATGCTTCCATTCATGAAAACGAAGCACGAATAGGCAAAAGGGAAAAGCAACAACTTGCAACTGTCGTTTCGAAACTGCTCATGAAGAGTAATAAAATTTCATGACCATGTGTAGGCAGCTATGTAGATCATTTAATTGATATAATAAAAGTAACAATTATATTATTGCTGCCAACAATGGCGACATGCTGGGAGAAGCAATTATCTCTGTTACACGAACGAGTTCAGGTTAGAAAAATCTGAAAAACTTTAAATCGAAGAACAAATGAAAAGTCATTTGAACATCTCAAATAATCATGACGTAGTCTAGTTTCAGATAACTTTTATTTTTAAAGAAACGAAAACTGGTGACAAACTTGGCAAAAGAAAGCCACGATGTTAAGTTAAAATCTCCAATACTATTGACAGGGCCACTGCTACCAGCAGGCGTCCATAGCCTCAACAGGGATGTCAATCAACCCACTTTGACATCTGTATCCTATCCAAGAAATTTCAAATGAGAACGAAGGGTGCTTATGGCCAACACAAAGTTCATACCTGAGAAATTTCTTTTACCTGACATTGCTTCGCTGCCAGCGGGCCTGTTCAGTACCCCAGTGAAGTTATCTTGACATCATGCATTCATTTACCCGCTGTGTAACATCCATATAATTCTAAACATTATTTATTTTCATAAACCATTTATTTCCTAGATGAAACAATAATTTCTTAGCATCATAGTGATTTCCATAACAACAACTTTAATAACTCAAATTTATCAATAGAATACTGCTGTCATAACTGAAGAATAAATACATAACTTAATAAGTACCTGGTTCTGATGCTAATTACTGTTGCCACTGTGCCTTGTTGCTGCCTTCCTGCTACCTGCTCCTCCGATCAATCCTGCCACAAACAGGAAAATAGCTGCCCAAAACTTCTGTCCACCCTGCCAACTAGGAAAATGACCTAGCTCCAGGATATCTACGGATATCCTGGCCCCCGTGCCCAAAACCTATAGCAACGCAGTCTCTCAACTGATCAAAATGCCACAATCCATACAATACCAAGGTGCCCACAAAATCGCTGCTCACAGCCCCAAAAGCAGTCCGCTGCATCCATCCCCCTCCCAATGGTGCGCACATCCCCCTCTTTCCACCCTTATTCCTCCCGACCGCCTCCAGCATTTACTCCCTCCATAAATGTTTTATCTTCTCGGGATTTCTGGGCTTCTTGCCCTGCATACGCAACCATTTTATATCATTTTCATTGATCCTTTAAATTATATTTCTCAGGTCTTTAAATGTGATCTATAAATAAATTATTACTTGGTTAACCATAATTGCTTTCCTTAATTAATTTTACTTTATGATCTTTAAACATTTATTTAATTAGGGTCGTTACATACACCCACCCTTCAAGAAACTTCGTCCCGAAGTTAAGGCGTCTAATGTTACAATGAGAAGGCATGGTTCATACGTTCACAACAATTAACTTGACAATATCAGTAAGTAAATCAAGAAGTCCATACATACTATTGTATATGTACAAGGAATGCATGTGTAGCTAATACATGTAAACCTCGTGCATGTACTAATAATAAAACTGTCATTCTTTAATAATGTATGCATTCAATCCAGTCAGCAAAACTTAGTCTTTCATAAAAGACCACAATTATCAATTGTTGAAATATTTCTTTAGTCTCAATTGTCCGTTTTAATAATTTTATTTCAAACAACTGTGAT
>ML779033.1:1156744-1176782 GCA_009831015.1 Picea engelmannii
AGAGCATGATGTATACTATCCATACATGGGTGTTGTATCTTCATTTTCATTTTCCTTCATGTCCAAATAACTTCATCAATATTCTGGTCCAAAACCCATGACTAGGGTTGACATCAATGACAACAACCAATCTTCCAACAAAAAGGATTTCTAAAAGGGGGTTTGTAAGGCCCTTTGCTTGAATAAGCTTCGTCAGTCGATCTTTTCAAATCTATAACTTGATTAGACAACTTCTGAATGACCTTCTGTAATTTTTCTAGATCCGAACTATCTGGTTGAGTTTTGTTTTGGGGAGGTCTAGGAAGGATTTCGATTTTCTTCTTGGAGGATGAAGTAGTCTCTACCTCGTTACAGTTATTGTCTTTTAGGATGAGAATATCTTTCTTGATTTGACTCGCCTCTTCGAAGGCTTTGAACAACATGGTTTTCTTGGACCTTTTTACCCAAATGGCTATGTTTTGATGTAAGGCTTTCGTGTAGTATGCGACGATAAGATTTTCGGCAGGCATTGAGTCCGTGGGGATTCAATTATTTAATGTTAGGAACCTTTGATTAAAGTCTTTTATCTTTTCTTTGGGGTTCATCTTTAAACTAGAGAGTTCCATGACTAGAATTTCAGGGGATTTGTCGTCTCTGAATTTCTCAAGGAAACAGGACTTGAATCTATCCCATGAGACAATGGTGTGGGGTTGTTGGGAAAAGTACCAGGTAGAGGCATTGCCTTCAAAGGTGTAGGGAAAAAGTCTACATACTACATCTTTGTGTTCAACACTACGGAGCCTAATGGCTAGCATGAATTTTTTGATATGATCCTCAACAATCTTCTTGGAGTCTAGGTCAAATTTAGGGAGCCATTTCTTCATATGTTTAGGCAAAGGATGTTGGGGCCCAGGTATGGCCACTGCATCTTGATCGAGCCAAGGTCTAGCGGGATTGTTTGGATTGGCCATAGGTGTGGGTGGTTTCGAAGGTTGAGATGAGGAACTGCCTTTGTCTGATGATTCTTCTCTAGAAGAAGAAGGAGATGAAAGGGGTGATGATGGTGGAATACCAGATCCTCCTGCTGCAGGAGTGAGGATGTGATCTAGATCCGTAGGGTTTAGGGTAAGATCAGTACCTTCAAGTTGCTCCTTGATATCAGAGAAGTCTAATGGTTGGTTCAAAGGCTGACATGGTTGTCTGATACGGGCCAAGGCACTGTGCATCCTTATGAGGGATTGACCAACAATTTCTTGTACGTTTTCCCCTGGGGGGTTTGTAGTTACTGGTTCAACGATGATCTATGGATTGTCATTTGATGTGGTTGTTGTTTGAGGAACAATGTTGTCATCAAAACGACTTCTTGTTACTATAGGTGAGAGGGTAGGTGGGGGAGGAGTTTTGTGACCTCCTCGTGCCATTAATAGCATTCAAGCCCTCCTTATAGCACCATTTATAGTATTCAGGCCCTCCTTCTAGCGCCATTTGTTCACGGGAAAAATTGACCGCTCGTCAACTGGAAGAGTGAGTCCGGTCTGGGGTTGTCTAATTAACCCAAGCCATTTGGATTGACCCACCCTGATGGGTTTAATGGCTCTGTTGGCCATTCTAAAGTCCTAAGGGAAGCGAAAAACAACTAAAAGGAATATAATAACTTACTAAATAATAATCACTGAAATATATATGTACATCTATATATATATATATACAATTTATCTAAATAATATTTGTATAATAGTTCTATTTATCATATATACAATATATACAAATCATGTGTTTTAATCTAAACTCATAAAATTGAATGTAAATTGGTTCTTTTAACAACAGTAATAAAGTAAGCGAAAATACTATGTATTTTTGATTTGTTTTCTTGTATGTATACATTCGTAAAATCAAATATTAAACTACTTAATTAAACAAAAAGATATAGATAGTGGAAATCGTTCTATATGTAAAAACTTCTATAATAAGCAAGCAAATGAAATAAAATAATAGACTGACCTATTGATGCATCCAACGTCTGTACAATAGAGAATATACAACCACCTTTATCTGAGAAGTAAACCTGCAACGAATCTTAAGATTTCTCTAAACACATGCGAAACAATATGATGGAAACTGAGTTTTGATAACAGAATGTATAATGGAGACAATCACAGTGATATTATGATTTAAAGTAACTACAGTGAGGTAAATCTTCTTGTGAGAACTTGTATTTAAACATTCAACAGAAAATTAGAGACAAATATCATAATTTGAATTGAATCGATGATCACCCTATATTGTATCTAAAACATGAGATATGGACAACATATAAAAATTGAATTATTTCAACTCGCAATAAATCATGATGACAAAAGCAATCACCATCTATTACCAAATCGAAATAAACATAACTTAAACTAAAACATAATAGACAAAAGCTAAAGTTGTAACATGCATTATGTTCCATTCAAGTCTATGTGTAATTGTCCATACTCCAGTCTTGGGTGGAGAGGAGGAAATGTTTACAAAATAATAGTTTTATAAAGGCCCCAGGAAAGATAATTGTTTATGTTCCTGAGATCAAATTTATTTCAAAAATAAAGGGGGATGCAACCACCCTGATCCTACTAAACCCTAAAAAACTAACAACAATTCATTTTTGTTCATTCAAAATACTTTATAGATATGGCTGGAGGGTCTCAAGAGTGTCTCAAATCAATTTTGAAATCATGGATCCCTGAATATCCTGAAAGAAAAGGAAAATAGAAATATTTCAGATACATTTTCTATCATTAATTTATACAATTCAAATTGATATAACTGGCTACAGAATCTTGCGATTTTGTAGCTAGTTATAATAGTAAATGAAATCTCATTTTATTTAATGAATAAAACAAAAATAATTTAATAATGAAATATAGCTTATCCAACAAACCAAATGATCTAACTTAAGAATGAAAACAAACATGTTATTAATCTAAGAGATCATACCTATAACTATGCAACCAAATCGTATCATGAAACCTTGGAGTTTACAATGGCTGTAGCAGCCTCGACGTTTTTAAATATCACATGACCTTTGGTATTAATACGTTTTTCTTTCCCTTGGATGACGGATTCAAGCCTATGGTTTTCGTTTGTTAAAACATCGATTTGCTCTTTGAAAACCTTAACCCGTGACTGTAGAAATGGGATATCCATATAATATCTTTCAATCCACAATAAACAGACCTCACACTTTGATTGTGTGGCGGTTGCATCAGAAAAAACAAGATCATGGACTGGAGAGCCCTCCATACGGATAGTAGATTTATTGCAAAGCTTGACACCGGGAAACTTTGGATTTTCTTTCAAGGGAAGCAAATTATCGACAAAGTTATAGGGTCGGTCAGGATGAGGCCCGAATGACCAAGGGTCTTCCTCTGCAAGGAATTTGTCAATTTCAGATTCTGAGCTAACATCAACCTCGATCATGCTAATTGCGTTTTCATGAGAATTTGTCTTATTACAAAGACTCCGAGAAATTAGCCTTCCAACTCTTTTGTTTTTAAAATTGATATCAATATTACTCTTAAATCTCTTTCCTGTAGGTTTCTTTATGTTTTTAACACAATGATTTGGATGTGTAATTTGTTGACTAGCCTGTTGAATGACATTAGGATCGATCAAGGGTTGGTTGTTAGGGGAAGAGACACAAGTCTGGGGAGGTGAAAGAGATGTCGTCAGGTGGACAAGGGTTTCCTCAACAACGAGTTTATCTACTTCTCCCAGTTCAGGGTTACCATAGCCATTTTGGGTTATAAACGAATCTCAACTGTAATCCTGTGACTCTAATTCATGTATGAGCAGGATTTTAACTAGGCTGTGATGAAAAAGGCTAGAGTCTGACCTCTGTTTCTTATATTTTTTCCCCATTTTATAAATACTCTTGAGTAAGTAATACGACATATTCAAAGGGAAACCCATAAAAGTCATAAGTAGACGCAAATGGTATAAAAATACAAGCCCGAAACGCCCCTCACAAGTAACAAATTGCTTTACCACAGCGATCAAATCATGCCACCGAGATTTTAGGAATGAAATTGGCATACCTCTATCACAGCTTGTTATTTTCTGAGATGTAAACAACAAGGGTCCAAGGAACTTCCCCCACTTTTGCGTTTTTAAACCATTTTTGACTGCTCGCTGGTAACCCTATGGCTTGACTCAGGAACTCCTCAGTAACCTCCAGTTGCACATCACCAAGTTTCTCTCTACAACCATCAAAGGATAAGACAAATTCTTGGGCAACATATAAATTAAAACCCTGAAACTTCCTGATGAAAACGAGCCAACCATTTCTTTCCAAATCTTCTCTAGCATCATCCTATGAGAGCAAGGTTTGGATACCGTTTGGTTCAATTATTACGACGGGAGCCATATTATATGGGAAGGTAATCAAACAAAGACAACATACAGGTATGGTTTGTCAAAACAAAACATAGCCATAACCTCGAGCCCAACAATGAACACTGTAAAGACTCATATGATAGGATAGTCATTTAATTAAAATGCATGCGAAGAGGTTTGCAAAACTCGAGGCCATCCCAGGGTATAATGGAATTCTACAAGTCGTATGCCACCTTTGCATTCTGTACGAGCTAGGACCAAACCATTAAAATGAAAATGAGTGCACGCATCATGAGTTTGATTACAAAGTTTGGGTAAGTTAAAAATCAAAAAATGGAAAGTTTTGTAAAAAAAGCATAGCCAAGAATCAAACCAAAACCATACAAAAATCAAATGGTGGGGGTCTTTTGTTCATAAAACCGTCAATCTCTTAGGCATGCTTAGAATTGAAAGGATCAAAAAACAAAGAGGGTTATATCTTCATGGCAAGGAATCAAAACTCCATAATAAATTATATAAACAATTTGCCTTCAATGAAATTTTAAAACATAATGGTAATTGCAGCCGCAAGTTTTCATGCTTTCATTCATGAAAATGAAGCACGAATAGGCAAAAGGGAAAAGAGACAACTTGCAACTGTCGTTTCGAAACTGCTCATGAAGAGTAATAAAATTTCACGACCCTGTGTAGGCAGCTATGTAGATCATTTAATTGATATAATAAAAGTAACAATTATATTATTGTTGCCAACAGTCACTTAACCCATTTCTATGGCACTTAACCTATTTCTAGGTCACTTAACACATTTCTAGGTCACTTAATGTATTTCTAGGTCACTTAACCCATTTATAGGTCACTTAACCTATTTTCCTCATTTTTAGGGTTAACCACTTTCCATAATTAGAAAGTTCTCCATTACTTTATCATTTAAATATTCCTCCTTGACTTTGTCAACTCACTTTATTATTTAAATAATCTTCTTTAATTTTGTCACTTCACTTTATTATCTAAATAATCCTTCTTGACTTTGTCACTTTACTTTATCATCTAAATAATAATTTCTTCTTTGCAAGCTCTTTGATTTCTTTGACCTTTTGGGGCTTCAAGCCAACATATGAGGGTCCTCCAACTTCGTAAGGCCATAACTCTCAAACCATGAGGAGTTATGTGACGTTCCACATACCACTAGAAATTGCATGGCATGTAATATCCATATAGAATAGTCGTACCTAAAAATATATCAAAACTCATACCATTATCCATCAAACAAACTTGGGTCCATTACCCAAACCTGGGTTCTCCAAATTCTCATGGCCATAACTCTCTAACCATGAGGAGTTATGTGACGTTCCACATACCACTAGAAATGGAATGACAAGCACTATCCATCTAGGATAGTTTCACTGAAAAATTCACTAATCTTCATCCTATTTTTCCACACGCAATCATGTGTCCTCCAACCATTCTTCTAGGATAACTCAATCGTAAAGCATCTTCCCATGAGGGATTTCACCATATGGGGACCACTTTGGAGTTCATCCATTTGTGCACCTTAGAAAACATGATAAGAGTATAATGATCAATCTAAATATGCATCATATATCAAAGAAACCACATTGAACCATCTTCATCTTTTCATCATGTATCAATGACAACTCATTGATCCATATTCATCTATGCATGACATCATATGCATCATATACTTGACATTTATCTAATCTCATCAAGGACAATACATATTAAATTTGACATCAATCATCAATTAATCACTTGACATAAATCAATCAAACCATTGGCATCAATGACAACATGATCCAACAATCTCCCCCTTTGGCATTGATGGCAATACCAACATTGATGTCAACACCAATCATTGATGTCAATATGTATACAAGGCATGCTCTACATAAATATTCATCAATCATATCAATATGAATATCTCCCCCCATCAATCACATCAATGTGACTATCTCTCCCCCTTTGACATCAATGGAAAAGGGTCATTCTCCTCTTGGGGATGCTCCCCTTGCTTGAACTTTCCTTGGGGCTGCTCCCCCTGTCTGAATTCCTTTGATCTTCTTCTGAATAATCTCTCCCCTTTTGAGAAAGGGATATCACTCTAATGTAATGTTGAAGATACATCACTCATACTCCCCCTGAGACCATCGCTCCCTCTAGAATTATGCCTTTGTGATCTTTCTTCAAATATAGGGCTCTTTTATAGGTATGCATATAATAAATATCTCCTCTAAGAATCATGGGAGGAAGAATGACTCCCCCTGTGGGTATGTATCCCCCTATCCCCTATGCAATATGATCAACATGCAATTGCTACTACTCAACCGGATCATAGATCAACTTCTCTTTCAATGACGATCCTTGGACCTATCCATGCATCAAACTTATGACATACCATACATCATGAAACAAAAGATATGTCAACAATAAAATAGAGAATCATGAACAACATATAAACCAATTACATCATGTACCAAAATGTTCTCACCATGCAAAACACCCATGTACATCAACATCATACAATGTGCCAAAATATATCATCCATGGAATGTATCAACCATATGCCTCTATCAACATGTCAACATGTGCATAAACCAATATGCCAACCATGTGCGTCCATCAATATGCCAACCATGTGCATATACCAACATGCCAAACAAGTGTCATATCACTCATGATATGTCTCTACCATGAACCAAGTGCCTCAATCATCAAATGCCTCATGTACCAAAATATATGCTAATCAGGTAATACCAATGATGTACTTTTAGCCAAGTACTCATCATCCAAACATATACCAAACATGTACATCAACATGTATCACTACTTGTACCAAGCAAGTATGCCAACCATGCACCAATACCACAACAAGATTAATCCTCATACATGTATTCCAAGTCCACCATAGAATATGTTGACACGAAGTTTTATTTTTTCTACTGTTTAAAACTGAAGCTTCATCTTTTCCTAAGTCATGGAGTCGCCCTTAGTCCAAAAAAAAATAAAAAATGGAGGTAGAGTCTTTCTTTCCTTTTCGGGTTTCGAAATTCAGTTTTTCTTGAGGTATGATCTTCAACCATCCCATTTTCCCAGTGTCGAAATATCAAAACCGTTTAACGTATTAAAAAATAAAAAAAAAACAAATGTTACTTTTTTCGTCGCTTTCCACAAAGTACTCTTGAATCCGTAATGAATTAAACTCCTAAATGCAATCATCTTTCCCTTAGTCTTTCACGATTCGGGTTTCTTTATACTTAAGCATTTTTGAACTCTCAACCTTCGAACTCCTGATCCTCGATTTTTCGAAAAGTAAAAGTAAAAAATAATTATTCACTAATCTTGATTAATTAAAACTTTAATACGAATGATTAGCGCCTCACTAATCCCATCACAATTTCGTGATCCATGGTTTTCTTATGACATATCTCCTGAAAAAAGGATCCCCGAAGTTCCGAAATGAAAAATCACGTTTTCTTTAAACAAAGTCTAAGATTAAGGTTAAGTTGTTTCCAAAACATGATTAGTGATAACTAAGTTGCTTTTCACATTTCGGGAATTGAGGAAGGAAGCAATTTTGAAAAATCCATTTTTGAAACTGCCGATATACGACAATATTAATAATGGATAAATGAAGATATTTTTTGACGTGAAAGCGTATCTCCAGGCATATCTTTCCATTAAAGCATTAATTTCTCATCGCATGTATCGGTACGCTCGTCATAACATAAATTAAGGGTTAATAAAGGCCCTATGTTTCGAACTTCATTCTTATCCTTTACATCTGTAGAAAATCGCATTTATCCAGTTTTATACACATTTTCTCTATAAATAGTTTTTTGGTCCAGTGAAAACATCATGGCACCTAAGAAGTCACCCAAGAAAAGTGAAGAAGTTGCAGAAATCTTGCATCTAGATGGAGATGTTGTATCTGATACAATATTGCATGCCATCGATACCATCAAATCCTAGAGGTAGATTTTCGAAACTCTTGATTATGAAATTAATAATTTCCCTCATGTTGCCGAGAACAAACTCCGAGACATACCAGAGTCTGAGTTTCACAAAGTAGTTACATGGCTGTGACTCATGACTTATAATGACATGATCAGTTTGGCCTTAGAGAGAATAGACGTATAGACGAGAATCATTATGGACAATCGAGGGGTCGTCATTGGCTCTTTCAGCCTGGAGCATATACAAGTAATGTATAAACTATCTCCCAGTCCCAAGTATATTTATAATAAAGATTTCGTGAGTGATTTTCAAAATAAAGAATATTTTGAGTCATACCAAACGTATCCTGGCATAATCAAAGACTGGTGGAGACACAAAGCAAAATTCAAGGCAAGACACCCATGGTATTTATGCCACAGCCTCTTTAAATGAATATATGGTCTATGTGGCGATGATGTTATGTACACTTTTTGGGAAGAAAATTCCTACCCATTTCCCTGCATAATGGGTACCTCTTTTGCATGAGGCAACAGAAGGTTACAACTTCAATTGGGATAAGATTTTATCCGATAACATAGCGAAAGAGGTCATGGAATATCAGATTGCAAGATCCAAATGTTGACCAGTAGCCTGTTATATGTCTGCATACATCATGGATGCTATATGATTCACAACTCCTTTCCCTTTGATGAAGTGGAGTTGGAATCTGACTTACTTGGAACCTATTCATGAAAATCATTCTAAACTTTGGGAAGAAAACGCCAAGGATTCATTCTATGAAACCTGTCATTTCATGGTGATACCCCTACATCAGATGTTGTATGACTATGCACCTCCCCGCATTTCAGAGTTGGTCATAGGAATCCTCAGGGCAGTTGCTGACTGGTTTATAGAGGATAATTTCTCCTACATAAGAGTTTTTGGATGTTCAATACCTCCACATGCACTCCCAAAATTCCTCCCTGACAGAATGGTGTGCAGGGAGGTAGCTCATCAAATAGTAACAAGTGGAATTGGGATAGAACTAAAGATGGCTCAAAAGAAGTCTTGGCCGGTTTTTCCCGTTCAGATTGGGAAAATTTCACTACTCAACTTGGGTCATTCCAAAGTTGAAGAGGCATGCTGGAGGAGGTCAAATTGGTAGACCTTGAACATAAGAATCACGACCCTTACCAGTTAGTGGGAAAACACATGGCCCACTGTAATATGAAGGCTTATGAACATGAGAAGTCCCCTTGTGATGACATGTTCAAAGGGACTAGGACTTATGAGGAGGTGTTAGAGAGGGTACAGAAACTTCCGTCCGACTTGCAAGCTAGTTTTTAGACCTTCCAGAAGCATAGACGGATTGGTCTTCCCAAAGTACTACAAGGAGAAGCAATAACCCTTCCTTAGGAACAATAAGATACTCCTCTAGGCTTCGGAAAAGAAGCACAGGATAAAGTCAATCCCGAAGAAATTCCACAGGAGATTGAAAGGTCTTCACAAAATGAAGAGGCCTTATAGACAGAAAATCCAGAGACGGAAGCAGAGAGGAGGTCCAGGACACCTCTCGAGTCCAGTAAGTCCACTCCCCCTTCATCACCCATTGTTGATGTCAATATACCTAAGGCCATAGGAGAAACAAGATCTACAAAGCTAGGAATTCCCATAGCTTCCTTAACCCCTTTACAATCCACCTTTGGACTCCCACATATGGGAGCCATATATGTTAGTGATGTCACCCCTATATCCAGAGATGATATCCCTCCTTTTGATTATTTTTTCAGCAAAACGAGGAAGGTTGTCCTAAAACAAGAGATGTATATGAGAGAGGGGGGTATGGTGAAGAGGCATAGGGTCTTGGTAGATGGCTAGAATTTGGAAGAGGAGGATTTTTCTATAGAGGTAGCAGGATCGATGGGAGCCATGGAAACAACAAACCATTTTACTGTGGAGAACATGAGAACAAGGATAAAGAATAGTAACCACACAATAACACAATTGCAAGACCAGTTAAAGAATGCTGAGAAAAACATTAGAGAAGAGGTGATTAAAAGATTGGAGCAGTCCAGAGCTATTGAAAGGAAAGAAATTCAATCACTCAAATCAAGCCTGGATGAAATCAACCAGAGGATACAAACAAGTCAGGTGTAGGTTACATAGCAAAAGGAGTTTGTAAAACAACTATAGGCTAAGTTAAATTTGACAGAAGGTCGGGTTGTAGACTTAAAGGATTTCTAGACCCTCTTGCTAGAATCACATACAAATATAGAAGCCAAGCAACATAAATTGATCTCCAAAATAGAGATCATTCGGAATTACTTTCAAGAGGTAAGAAAAGCCCTTGATTATATTATTTTACTGGAAAAGGAGGTTAAAGAAGCAAGGAATACCTTCTAGAAAGCAGTTGCATGTTCAGAAAACAGAGAGATGTCGAAAAATCTAAATATTTATGTCACAAAACAGATAAGAGGAGGCATCATGCTCAAGGTATGGGAAACAGACATATTCGAAAACAAGAAGATAGTCAAATAAATCAAAGACGACTATGAGGGAATCTTTGATTCTTTGGATAAGCAAGCATTACGTATTGAAGGAAATGATTCTCTGAGATACTGGGGAAGATAAACATTGTGAAACAACATTTGAACTGCAAAGAGAGCTTGAAGGAGATTCAGGAAGAAATTTCACAGTTTAAGGAAATCGATGCCAACCTAATAGACAGATGGATGGTACAACCCAATTTAAAGTTTCAAGTGATTAGGTTTGCCGATAAAGGTTTTGAAGACTAGTTTCCAAAGGTCCAAAGAAAGTTTTATTTGTTTGAAACTAAGGATCTTCCGACACCTCCTAGAAATTTTGTTTATTTTCTGGAGAAATGTATTGAATGTATAGCATCAAAGGAGGGAGAGACTTCAACTAAACAGTGAAGTATCATTTGAAAGATTATACAATTGAAATGATAGAGAAACAAAAGTTAATCATGCAATGGTTAAGGTTGCAGTTTTGTAACTATTTTTCTCCTAAAAAGTAGGATATTGCTAACCATCAAGTATCGATGACCTTGGATAAATACAAGGAGCGAAGACTGAAAAAAAGGCTTTTTTATTTCTCTAAAAGGGAATTTTGACGAAGTAATTTTCAAGAGACTCTAAATTAATAGAAATGCAGATTGAAGATTCTTGATTTTGTCAAGTCTGAGTTATGTGTTCCCCTATCTTTTCATCTTTCTTTCATATATCTAATTGATAAATGCTTGGCTACAATTTAGTACAACCTCTACTGTGGAAATTATTATTCTTGTTATTTAAATCATTTACAATTTTTCCTCTATATTGGTTATCAGCAAGTACAAGACCTATAAATGTTTAGATTTCAATATCATATGCTTCATTAATATTTTTCTTGTTTCATAGTCTTCTGTTACAACGTGAGATTCCTCTTAAATTGATGCCTCACCTTGTTAATAGATTTATGTTTTACCTCATATCATGCATGTTTCCTTTTCTTTAAATTTAACTCAGATACAAGAAACGACATAAAATTTAGTCATCCTATTAATTCATGTTTTAAAATAATTCTCTTTACATTGTCAAATAGAGATAATGAAGCCTAAAAAGAAAACACAGAATTGTATCTTCTTTACCTTTATCCTTCATGACAGTACTAGTTTCAAGGCAGCCTAACATCGAACTCGGTCTTTCAGATCAAACCAACATTGCTCTAAATTTATTTAACACTATCTTACAAACAACAAATAATCAGGTTGAGTTAGAACGTTCATGGGCAACAATTCAGAGAGATACAAACATTCAGGAAAACTGGGAATTTCGACAGAGACAGTTGAGAAACCAACTATAGCCCTCACCTTTTAATCATTGATTTTTCTGTCCTCAACTTCCTCTATCTTTTCAGATGACTTGATAGTATACTTTAGAGTCTTAAAGTATAAACTCAGGAACAACAGAATATGTGCCAATCAAAACTTCTAGTAGGTGCCTCTACCAATGTAGTAATACTATGCTTCAATAGATCAATGTCATCCCTAGCTAGTATCATCAGCATATAACTAAGGTGCCATAACTTCACTGCAATAACCAACATTGTTCTTTAATATAAAATGTCTCAATCCACACTCATGGGTTAGTTCCATGCATTCAATATGGCCTTTCATTAATTTTTATCATAAATTTGCATAAATCAATATAGGATCATGAAAACCTACAAAAAAAAGTGTCAAAACCTACAACATAGAGTTATACCATCACATCAAGCTACAACCCAAGTGCATTGCCTTTTTTCCAAGGCTTTACCACATATACGTGGTCTACTGCACAAAAATCGCATATGTATGTGACCTATTCAAGGTCAACATGTGTATATACATGACTGATACCACTGTCACCCGCGTATGATTTAGTAGATGACTTACTAGAGATTCCCCTAAGGATTCCATTCTGTTCTGGCTACTCAGTCTTCTTCAACCACTTCTTAAGGTATCCCTGCTTCTCAAAACTTGAGCTATGAGCATCCATATTTTCAAATATGCCTCCCTTCCTTACTTCATTCCTTCTTGTAGCCATGATATGTGAAGTTCTCCTCAAGGACTTTTTTATTGTGTTTCAACAATCCTAGGATTTGTGGCCAAATCCACTACAGCTGTAGCATCTCATGGTGTTACACTGAACACCAATGTGTCCTACTTGATCACATCTCAAACACCTTATGGTTTTATAAAATATTCCATTATATCTCCTTTCATAAGCTCTACATTCAAAATAATTGTGACCATATTCACTACATGAATAACAATGCCCATGAAGTCCAGATTAATTCGGTGATTTTTTTGTCAAGATCCTGGAGAAGCCTCCTCTCGTGATTCTGGTGGTCAAAACTTGAATTTCGTCTGAACAGAATCAACGACCCACAATGCACGGGATCTAACAGTCTTGATGGATCCTCGACTTTCGTGGTTCGGGAATTGGGAAACTAATGCCAAGCCTTGTTCTCTCGACTTGCGATCCCCAAAATCCCAAAATGAGCCAACAACTTAGATCTGATTTCGATCCATGGCCTCTATCACTCTCGATATTTCATACGTTAAGTCTCTCCTGCCACTATCTCCCTTGCATCTTTTCTTGATCAGAGGGCTCTCGATGAATCGGGACTTCTCCCTCAAAGTTCTCCACCGTTCATTCAGGGTTCGATGATCCTCCAGAAATTCTCCCCATCGTTAATCCATTTTCCCTTAGATATTCACGCAACCTTGATCTTCTCTTTCCTTCGAGCTATTCAGAGGCTCTAACCCTCTTGTGCTTAGATTTCCTTACTGTCTTCTGAATTCAAAGAATCCCTACACGTATACTTAGCATGTTTCCGCGATAATCTTTAGTTATACATGATGTTATCTCTATGCTCTCTTCACAACAAAGTTTCTCCAACCACTCTGTAGGACTAAAGAATTTTGATTCCTCCTTTGGCCTACGCATCCTTGCACAACTTTGTGCTTCACTCACACTTCTGCTGGTATAAGAACAACGCTCTCCCTCCTGACCTTTCTGAGATAAAACTCAAAACCCTGTCAACACACTTTATGTAGACTCTTCATTTCACTCTTTGCAGGAGTTCTTAGGAAGAGAAACAATTGAAACTCATACTTTTGTTTTCATGGGTGTCATACATTCATCATAGAATCATGAACATACACACATCATTAAACCAAATACATAATAGAGAAAATGTAAGCAAATTGTAACCTACCATTTAAAAGATATGCACAGTATTCATCACAACACACAAAACTTGGATCAAATATTTCTTATATTAATCCAAAGGCTTATGTACATAAGTTCTAAAAACTAGCTGGTTATACAATTTACCATCTCAGGATTTCCTTCTCTTCTTGCTTGTTCTTGCAACTCAAAAAAAAAGGTCCCTTGTAATACAAGCGAGGGTGTCTTTTTACCTGTTTTCCCTCCTACAGTTCTATCTATCTAATCAGGATTAAAAGCTACCTACTTTACATTCAATACAAATAAATGCCTCCATATCCGACAGATGAGATAAACGCTCATGATTTATTTTACAATCTCCAAAACATAAAGGTAAATACATCTCCCTAGCTATTACATAAATTCTCCTTTCATTCAAATTCAAAACATTCTTCAAAATGTGCACTGGTGCATTTCCAGCTGTCTTCCATCTTTTTTGCTTGCTCACGATGCTCTTGCATCAAGCACCAACTAAGATGAGGAAACAATCCTCAACATATATCAATCTGTACCATAAACAAGTGCATCAACCATGCACCAACCTGTACCAAACAACCTGTAATCAACCTATACCATAAACAAGTGCATCCAACCATGTAGCAAGTGCTGGACACACCTACCAGACTTAGAGGGGGGGTGAATGAGTGTGGGGCTCTTTATCCCAAAACTTCCCTCTTGCACAAAACTTATCAATTAGCATTCAACATTTATTCATTACTCATTGCTGTCATTTATAACTAGTTAGATGTAGGCACATATCAGCAACATATATCAACAATATATCATCAACAATTCATCATCATAATGGACACAAAGAACACAAGATGTATGTACAATTTTATTTTTATTATGGACTACAATCCTTGGGTTTATCAGCAACAACTGAATAGAGTACAACTCTACAAGAGCACCATCTCTATATGAAAGACTCAACTTACACCCTCAGCATCAACTGAGATGAGGCAACAATCCTCAATAGATATCAATATGTCAACAGGTACGCGACCTGTCAGTAGTGCAGTCCGCGTGTGAACGCGCTCTATCTCACTACAGCCTGCGTGTGAATGCGACCAATGTATAATGCAACAAGCGTCTACTTCTAAGAAACTAGGGTTTCGCTTTTCTTCACATGCTCAGAACTCTTTTGTCTTCCACTATCCAAACTGACCCACAGATAGTCACAATACATCCAAGCTCTCCAATAGCTTGCTCATGCTCCACGACAAATCAATATGAATGCTATCTCAATCATGTATAAACAACAAGTATACCATAGCAGTCATGTCACTACTGAATCACAAGAGTGTTGCTCACCCCATCCATCAAATCAACCAAATTGAGCCACATCATAGAAGACATACCAAGAATTCTCTAAGCATTCATAACATATCAAACAATAGCATCTATCAAGACAATAATGTAACCATACCAGTGTTGTAGGTACTAAAACAACTAAGAGGGGGGGCTGAATCAGTTGTATGTGCGCTTAAACAATTTTAATTCTGTTAAAACATTATTAATCTTTCTTCATGTGGTCATCAACAATATACAACATATGGATAGTAAAATTAAAGACCATCAGTCACACATAAAATACACACAGAGACAGATTTTCATGAGGAAACCCATAAAGGGAGAAAACCTCTTCTTCTTTGAAATGATAGGCAGCCTTTTGCAGTTCTGTACATCATTTACAATTGAGGACCAACTCAATGTGAGGCTGCTACCTCTGGTTTACAAGCTGCAACCTGTTTGAGAGATCCAACTCTCTGGTTTCTCTAGCACCCACTAGAAGGAAGCACCAACTCCCTAAATATTCCAGCACCAACTGGATGGAAGCACCAACTTCCTGAATGTTCTAACACCAACTAGATGGAAGCACCAACTTCCAGTTACACAGGCTCCAACCTGTATAACAAAGAACATTTGTTCTCCCTAGCACCACCCTGCCACCCTTGTTTTTCTGGCTGCAATCATATGGAAGCTACAACTCCCTGTGTTCAAGCACCCACTTGAGCCTCTGAGGAAAACATTCCTCCCGAGCACCTCCCAAACACCCTTGAATATAAAATAATGAATACACAGACAATTTATGCAGATAAATCACTTCTTACCATTCTTTCTCTATTCTGTAAATCTGATCTTCAACAATTTGTTCTGCAGTTCTTCTCTTCCTCAACAGGTCTACTCTGCATCACATTCTTCTGTCATTCTGCTCTTCTTTTGCTCTCCCTGTCATTCTACTTTGTTTCTCCTTTACCTCTCATTTCATTCTGTACATCTATTGAAATTTCATGCTCGACATTTTCTCCTTTCTCCTTTCTTACTGTCTCATTCTTTTTCCATCCAGAACAGCCAACCCAGTTCAGTCTCGCTCATTTTCTTTTATACACGCTTCCTTGACGATTCCACTTGCCATAGGTAATACAAGGACATATGTCTTGGCAACTAAAACGCTAACCAATTTGTCATTATCAGTCTGTTTCTCTTAACTGATTCATAACTGAAGCGTTAATGTGTGAGGAAGAACAACAACCCTCCGATCAATACTTGATCCAATGGTCCAGATCTAATAGGGATTTCACTCATCGCGATTTCGGCATTTGCGATGTCAAAATTCACAAGTCCTCCGGACTCGTGATTCTCCGATTCCCGATGGCTCCTTTCATACGCTAGCCCTCCTAAGATTAGCTCCCAGTCAACGTGACCTTCACTCCATGACCACAACCTTTTGTCTCTCTATCGGGGTTTCGGTGTTCTTCATATTCACTGTTCTTTTCACTTATAAATCCCGATACACAAAAATCCATATATCGGTCAGATCAACGATCCAGGTGAAATCTTGACTCAACAGCTATGATTGTGTCGTGATATCGCATATCACGATTTCACAATTCATGTTGCAATCCTTACCATATCCCGATTCGTGAAACTCCGACATGGTCTAAAATCAACGGTCTAGATCATAGCCTGATCTGACGGCTCAGATTGTATCATGATTTCACATATCGCGAAATCGACACTCCTGAGGTCAAGTGACTTTGTCACTTCAATGTTTCGATCCCCGATGTCGATGCGCCCCTTTCCACGTGCTAGCCCTGCTGGCTATAGGCCTCGGCCCATATGACCGTCAACACA
This sequence comes from Picea engelmannii, assembly GCA_009831015.1. NCBI lineage: Eukaryota > Viridiplantae > Streptophyta > Pinopsida > Pinales > Pinaceae > Picea > Picea engelmannii. Next base: position 1,173,961 of record ML779033.1, read on the forward strand.
TGACCTCAGTCAAATATCTCATCAGGGTTTTGGCATTTTTGATGTCATCATGTACATGCCTATAGAATTCCTGATCCCCGATTCTTCGATGAAGGAAATCAATGGTCCAGATCTCATTCTTATCCAACGGCTGTGATTACATCGCGATTTCGGAGTTCTTGATGTCAAGATATTTTGGCATTACAAAGTCCCGATCCCCAATACTCTGCTGACGTCACACGTGGTTTGACACGTGTTAACTACTGCCACGTGTCACTCTGATTCATGACTTACCTGTGCCTGAAGTGTTGAATCTTCCTGCCACCTGTTATTACCTGGTTGTGCCATGTGTCCCTAGCTGACGAGGACTGCTGTCGTGAATTAGATCGACAGTCTAGATCACATGTTGATCTGACGGTTCAGATTCAATCAGGATTTCGCATATCGTGAAATCGGGGTTTTCGTTGCATTTTGTTCTTTGCATATTGAAATCCCGATCCCCGAAACTCTGATGAAGCCTCATGTCTACAAGTGGATGGTCCCGATCTCTGCTTGATTTAACGGCTGCGATCAAATCGCAAAATCGCATATCGCGATTTTAGGGTTTTCGATGTCAAGTGAATTGGACATTTCAAAGTCCCGATCCCCGAATCTCCGATGACTTTTCTCCCTCGCAACTTCTACAGATCTGACGGTTGTCGGCCTTTCGGGAAATTTGAATGGGATCCAACGGTCACTGGATCTCTGTCTTCCTTCTTCTCTGTAAACTCTTGTTGCGCGCGTTTTCTTCAATGTTGTTCCTCCTGAGCTTTTACATTTGAATCCCCAAGGGGTTTTATCCTTCTTATCCTACCATCTCCACTATTGCCATCAATGACAACAACCATCAACATGCATTCGTTGCTTGTTCAATATTTGCCAACAATCTCCCCCTTTGGCATTGATGGCAACACTTGCATTCAGACTCAACACTCCTCTGCATTCGACCATTCAGACTCTCCTCTGCATTCGGCCAATCAGGCTCGACTCTGTTCCCTAAACATTTCAAACTCAAATCCTTTCTCCCCCTCTGACATCAATGTCAAAGAAGAAACATTCTTCCACTGATCTTGTTGCAGAACATACTCCCCCTGTCATCTATAAGAAATTAGGAAATTTATGAGATATTCAATAATCACTCCCCCTAACCAGGTGCACATATTAGACACAAGAGTTTATAACCCCCAACTTTTGACAAAGATATTCAAAAGGAGTTCCTGCTAATGGTTTAGTAAAGATATCAACAATCTGTTTTGTAGAGGGTATATAGTTCAGTTGAACAATTCTGTTTGAAACTTGTTCTCTGAGAAAATGATACTTTATAGGAATATGCTTAGTCTTTGAATGAAGTACAGGATTCTTGGAGACACTGATAGCACTGGTGTTATCACAGTGAATTGGGATAGGATCAGTGTAAGTTACCTTCATATCTGCAAGAGTTTGTATCATCCATAAAATCTGTGTGCAGCACGTAGCAGCAACAATGTATCCTGCCTCTGTAGTGGATAATGAAATCGATCGTTGCTTTTTACTAACTCATGCAACTAATGAGTCACCCAGAAAAAATGCTCCTCCACTGGTGCTCTTTCTCTCATCAATACAATTAGCCCAGTTTGCATCTAAATAGGCAGTTAACTGGAAATTCTGATTTCTAGGATACCACAATCCATATTTCATTGTTCCCTTCAGATATTTGAGGATTCTTTTAATAGCTACCAAGTGAGTTTGTTTAGGAGAAGACTGAAAACCTCCTACCATTCCAACAACTTGCATTATATCAGGACGAGATGCTGTGATGTACAAAAGACTGCCTATCATTGAACGATATGTCCTTTGATCAACATCAGGTGAGATATCATCTTTGCTCAGCTTGCAACCAACCACCATTGGTGTGCTGACTATAGAGGAATCTTCCATCTGAAATTTCTTCAATATCTCTTTCAAATATTTTTCTTGAGAAATAAAAATTCCTACAGAGCTTTGTTTTACTTGTAACCCAAGAAAATATGGCAGGTCCCCTATCATGGACATTTCAAATTCTGTTTTCATAGAATTAGCAAACCACTGGACAGATGATTCATTAGTACAACCAAAAATAATATCATATACATAAACCAGAACAACTAGTAAATCATCACCTTCAGACTTAATGTAAAGGTTACTGTCAACAATACCTTTCTTGAACCCTTTTTCTTGTAAAAATTTGTCCAGTCTATAATACCAAGCTCGTGGTGCTTGTTTTAGTCCATATAAGGCCTTCTTCAGCTTACAAACATAATTAGGATTGTCTGTCAATAAAAATCCTTCAGGTTGCTCCATATATACTTCTTCCTCTAGATCTCAATTAAGAAACGTTGACTTAACATCCATCTGATAAACTTTGAAATTCTTATGACAAGAGTAAGAAAGAAACATTCTGATAGCTTCTAATCTTGCCACTGGTGCAAAAGTTTCATCAAAGTCCTGACCTTCCACTTGTGCATATCCCTTACAGACCAATCTAGCTTTATTTCTAACAACTTGTCCTTTTTCATTCATTTTATTTTTGAATACCCATTTGGAGCCTATGACATTCTTATTTTCAGGTCTAGGGACAAGCTCCCAAGTATTGTTCTTCTCAATCTGATCCAACTCTTCATTCATTGCTCTAATCCAATCTTTTTCCTGACTAGCTTCCTCAAAATTTGTAGGTTCAGTCATAGATAAAAAGGCAACATGAGATTGTTCTGTGTCCTTAATCAATTTCCTTCTAGTCTGAACTCCTTCATTTATATCCCCAATTATCTGGTTTTCAGGATGATTCT
>ML779033.1:1179619-1236158 GCA_009831015.1 Picea engelmannii
TTTGTATATCCAGTCTCTACTACATCCCACACATCAACACCCAAGGCCATTAAATATGTTCTCATCCTAATCTTCCAGAAGGCAAAATTTGTTCCATCAAACAGAGGGGGATTAGAGGCTGAAGTCCCTTCACGAATTGTCATGTTTAAGATTACAAATCTACCTTTAAATAAAAGGAACCCACTCTGATACCAATTGTTGTAGGTACTAAAACAACTGAGAGGGGGGGGGTGAATCAGTTGTATGTGCGCTTAAACAATTTTAAGTCTGTTAAAACATTATTAATCTTTCTTCATGTGGTCATCAACAATATACAACATATGGATAGTAAAATTAAAGACCATCAGTCACACATAAAATACACACAGAGACAGATTTTCACGAGGAAACCCATAAAGGGAGAAAACCTCTTCTTCTTCGAAATGATAGGCAGTCTTTTGCAGTTCTGTACATCATTTACAATTGAGCACCAACTCAATGTGAGGATGCTACCTCTGGTGTACAAGCTGCAACTTGTTTGAGAGATCCAACTCTCTGGTTTCTCTAGCACCCACTAGAAGGAAGCAACAACTCCCTAAATATGGAAGCACCAACTTCCTGAATGTTCCAGCACCAACTGGATGGAAGCACCAACTTCCAGTTACACAGGCTCCAACCTGTATAACAAAGAACATTTGTTCTCCCTAGCACCACCCTGCCACCCTTGTTTCTCTGGCTACAACCAGATGGAAGCTACAACTCCCTGTGTTCAAGCACCCACTTGAGCCTCTGAGGACAACAGTCCTCCGGAGCACCTCCCAACCACCCTTGAATATAAAATAATGAATACACAGACAATTTATGCAGATAAATCACTTCTTACCATTCTTTCTCTGTTCTGTAAATCTGATCTTCAACAATTTGTTCTGTCGTTCTTCTCTTCCTCAACAGGTCTTCTCTACATCACATTCTTCTCTCATTCTGCTCTTCTTCTGCTCTCCCTGTCATTCTGCTTTGTTTCTCCTTTACCTCTCATTTCATTCTGTACATCTATTGAAATTTCATGCTCGACATTTTCTCCTTTCTCCTTTCTTATTGTCTCATTCTTTTTCCATCCAAAACAACCAACCCAGTTCAGTCTCGCTCATTTTCTTTTATACATGCTTCCTTGACGATTCCACTTCCCATAGGTAATACAAGGACATTTGTCTTGGCAAATGAAACGCTAACCGATTTGTCATTATCAGTCTGTTTCTCTTAACTGATTCATAACTGAAGCGTTAATGTGTGAGGAAGAAGAACATCCCTCTGATCAATACTTGATCCAATGGTCCAGATCTAATCAGGATTTCACTCATCGCGATTTCAACATTTGCGATGTCAAAATTCACAAGTCCTCCGGACTCGCGATTCTCCGATTCCCGATGGCTCCTTTCATATGCTAGCCCTCCTGAGCTTAGCTCCCAGTCAACATGAGCTTCACTCCGTGACCACAACCTTATGTCTCTCTATCGGGGTTTCGACGTTCTTCATGTTCACTATTCTTTTCACATATAAATCCTGATACACAAAAATCCATATATCAGTCAAATCAATGATCCAGGTGCAATCTTGACTCAACGGCTATGATTGTGTCGTGATATCGCATATCGCGATTTCGCAATTCATGTTGCAATCCTTACCATATCCCTATTCGTGAAACTCCGACATGGTCTAAAATCAACGGTCTAGATCATAGCCTGATCTGACGGCTCAGATTGTATCGTGATTTCGCATATCGCGAAATCGGCACTCCTGAGGTCAAGTGACTTTGTCACTTCAAAGTTTCGATCCCCGATGCCGATGCACCCCTTTCCACGCGCTATCCCTGCTGGCTATAGGCCTCGTCCCATATGACCATCAACACATGACCTCGGTCAAATCTCTCATCGGGGTTTCGACATTTTCGATGTCATCATGTACATGCCTATAGAATTCCCGATCCTCAATTCTCTGATGAAGGAAATAAATGGTCCAGATCTCATTCTTATCCAATGGCTGTGATTACATCGCGAAATCGCATATCGCGATTTTGGAGTTCTTGATGTCAAGAGATTTTTGCATTACAAAGTCTCGATCCCCGATACTCTACTGACGTCAAACGTGGTTTGACACATGTTAACTACTGCCATGTGTCACTCTGATTTGTGAATTACCTGTGCCTGAAGTGTTGAATCTGCCTGCCACCTGTTATTACATGGTTGTGCCACGTGTCCCTAGCTGACATGGACTGTTGTCATGAATTAGATCGATGGTCTAGATCACATTTTGATCTGACGGTTCAGATTCAGTTGGGATTTCGCATATCGTGAAATCAGGGTTTTCGTTGCATTGTGTTCTTTTCATATTGAAATATCGATCCCCAAAACTCAGATGAAGCCTCCTGTCTACAAGTGGATGTTCCCGATCTCTGCTTGATTTAACGGCTGCGATCAAATCGCGAAATCGCATATCGCGATTTCGGGGTTTTCAATGTCAAGTGAATTGGACATTTCAAAGTCCCGATCCCCGAATCTCCGATGACTTATCTCCCTCGCAACTTCTACAGATCTAACAGTTGTCGGCCTTTCAGGAAATTTGAATGGGATTCAACGGTTACTGGATCTCTGTCTTCCTTCTTCTCTGTAAACTCTTGTTGTGCGTGTTTTCTTCAATTTTGTTCCTCCTGAGCTTTTACATCCGAATCCCCAAGGGGTTTTATCCTTCTTATCCTGCCATCTCCACTGTTGCCATCAATGACAACAACCATCAACATGCATTCTTTTCTTGTTCAATATTTGCCAACAACCAGTGTCTTGGTGATAGATCTGAGGCCATAGAATGTAGATCTAGAACCTGCCTCATCATCCAAGAGATTGGCACCAACTCAAACAAAAATCTCCATGAGGTTATTCAGTCCATGCTCCCTATACACAGTCATCCCACATGTACACTCACCCTATACACAGCCAACCCACATGTACACGCACCCTATACACACACAGCCTGCGTGGGCATCAGAAAATAGGGTTTTCTGTGACTCTGAGACTTTTGCCGTCAGGATCTCTGACATTTCCGAAACTTTGAAGCGTCCATGAGATCCTCCTCTCACTCTCTTCCTCAGAATAGATCTTCAATCATGCTCAAGAGATCCACACCAATAAGATTCTCTCACAAGAAGCTCTCCATCAATACTGCAAAAGATATTACCAAGAAGCTCTCCATTGATCCACAAAAATGATTCTTACCAAATGTACATTTTACAAGAGATCCTAGATTCTTATTTATACTTTCATATTCTAGGTCACTTAATCCCATTTTAGGTTACTTAACCCATTTCTAGGTCACTTAACCTATTTTCCTTATTTTAGGGTTAACCACTTTCCATAAATAGAAAGTTCTCCAATACTTTATCATTTAAATATTCCTTCTTGATTTTGTCACTTTACTTTATCATTTAAATAATGATTTCTTCTTTTCAAGCACTTTTACTTCTTTGACCTTTTGGGGCTTCAATCCATCATATGGGGTTCTTCCAACTTCATAAGGCCATAACTCTCAAACTGTGAGGAGTTATGTGACATTCCACATACCACCGGAAATGGCATGACAAGCACTATCCATCTAGGATAGTTTCACCAACGACTTCATTGATCTTCATCTGATTATTCCACATACAATCATGGGTCCTCCAACCATTCTTCTAGGATAACCCAATCCATAAAGCATCTTCCCATGAGGGATTTCACCATAAGGGGACCACTTTGGAGTTCATCCATTTGTGCACCTTATCAACCATGATAAGACACTAATGATTCATGTTTGCATCGATTGGTTTCCACTTGGACATATATCATTCTCATCAAGGGCATCATATCAATCAATTACTTGACATCAATCAATGACATCAATCAAATCAGACCATTTACATATGATCCAACAATCTCCCAAATAATCAAACCATTGGCATCAATGACAACATGATCCAACAATCTCCCCCTTTGGCATTGATGGCAATACCAACATTGATGTCAACTCCAATTAACAATATTGATGTCAACATGTAGACAAGGCATGATATACATCAATAGTCAATGTGACTATCTCTCCACATCAATCTCTCCCCATCAATAAACATCAATCACATAAATGTGATTATCTTTTTATTATACCATTATGTGATCTCACCATGAGAATACATCAATGTGATTATCTCTCCCCCTTTGACATCAATGGAAAAGGGACATTATCCTCTTGGGGATGCTCCCCCTGTCTTGTTGCCGCTGTATAATATCTCCCTTTCTGAATAAGGGATATCAATCTTATGTAAATCTGAAAATACATCGAACATACTCCTCCTGTGACCATCGCTCCCTCTGGAATTATGCTTATGTGCTCTTTCTTCAAATATAGGTCTCTTTTCTAGGTATGCATATGATAAATATCTCTTCCTAGAATCATGGGAAGAAGAATGACTCCCCCTAAGGGTATGTCTCCCCCTATCTTCTCTGCAAGAAGAACAATATGCTACCATATGACGATGCTTGGACGTTTTCATGCATCAAACTTGTGCCATACAAAATATATGTCATCAATGAAATAGAGAAACATGAACAACATATCTACCAAGTGCATTATGTACCAAAATGTGACCACAATGCAAAACACCCATGTACATCAACCATGTACATCTACCAATATGCCATACATGTGAATCCACCAATATGAAAAACAATGTGCATCTACCAATCATAAGATATACCAGCCATGTACACCACTAGATTATTTTACATAATACAATAGATGAGCATTTGATCAACATCAATCCATACTCTTGGGTTAGTGCCATGCACCCAAGATTTATTTTATATCATCACCTTACATGATATAACATAGAACCATGAAAAACCTGCAACAAACAATGTCAGAACCTGCAATAAACAATGTTAGACTCTGCAGTACAAAGTTATACCATCACATCAAACTCCAAGCCATGTGCATTTCCTTTTTCCCAAGGCTTTACAACAGACACGTGGCCTGCTGCACAACTGAGCGTGTGTGTATGCGACCTATTCAAGGTTAGAACGCGTGGACATGCGACTGCCACCACTGTTACCTGCGTGTGCCTTAGTAAATGACACGTTTAAACTTCCCTTCAATCTTTCATTATGATCTGGCTGCTCTATCTTCTTCACCCACTTCTGTAGATGACCCTTCTCTTCAGAACTTGAGCTCTGAGTATCCATCTTTTCAAATATTTCTCCCTTTCTTACTTCACTCCTTCTTCTAGCCATGCTATGTGAAGTCCTCATCATGGACTTTCTTCTTGTGTTCCAGCACTCTTGGGATTTGTTGCCAAATCCACTACAGCTGTAGCATCTCATAGAGTTACAGTGAACATCAATATGTCCTATTTGATCACATCTCCAACACCTTGTGGTGTTATAGAATCTTCCATTATATCTCCTTTCATAATATCTATATTCAAAATCTTTGTGACCATATCCATTACATGAATAACAATGCCCATGAAAAATACTTCCATACCTTTTCTTTGGTGTCCCAAAAATGGCTTCTTGATTTCTTCCTTGCTTTGTTCTTTTGAATTTTTCTTTGCCTTGTGTAGATGGTTGTTTTGCAACATTGTCTTCTTTCTTTGATGGAATTACCTCATGCTTCTTTGAGGTACTTGCTTCATCATGTGTATCTTCTCCTTTGTATCCAAGACCAAATTTATCACATGATGGTCTTTGACTTTCCAAGATCTCATCCAATATTCGTGAGCTATTCAAGAATTTGTTTGACTTTTTCACCTTCTTTCTAAGGTCAACAATTTTAGCTTCTAACTTGCAACATGAATATTACTTTTAATTTATTTGAATCTTCAATAGTTCCTCTATTCTTTTGGCTTCTTCAATTTGGGTCTTGAGATGGACAATAGTTTCAAAACATTTACTAATCTCATCATCTATATTCATGTCTTCTTTTCCATTTTTTAGTCTTGTGATCTCTTCTTCCTTTTCTTCTAATTTAGAACTCTCTTCTTGTTCTTTGAGCATTCCCTTTAACTTCAAGATGTGCCTTTGACTCCTCCTAAGAAACTTCTTAGTGTTATCTGAAAGATAGTTATAGTGTGTATAAAAACGATCACTCCTATACATATATAAACCCTCTTCAATTTCCTTTTGAAGTTTTAATAGATTTCCTTCTATTATTTTCATGGGATAAATACCATCAAACTTTACACAAACTATATCTACATCTTCATATTCACTTGTAGAGAAAAATTGATCATCCTCATCATTGCATTCAAGGGATTTAGAGTGTTCTTTACCTTCATTTTAAATATTCTCATGATCTTCCTTTTTTCCAATATCAACACATACTTCTTTTCTTTCATTTGAAATGTTTTCAAGATCTTCCTTTGTGCTATTATAACTTGAATCTTTATCTTCACTTGAAATGTTTTCAAAATCACATTTAGAAATAATGTATTCAAGAGTTTTTGATTTACCTTTGATGATCTTGATGGAGTGGTCTTCAATTTCTTGTTTCTCTTCCTTGATTTGATATGTCTCTTCTAGATTTAGCCATAGATCTATGGCGGAAGTGCATTGTCACATGCTCTCTTTGATAGGGATTTAGAGTCCACTAAGAATTGTCTTGAGAGCCAATGCATCATTCTTCTTTCATTCCCTTTGAGCTGCCAACTTTGACTTGTTCTTCAATGGAACATATCCACCGATGGTTGCCTTCCAAATAGTTGCTCCCATTGTCTTCAAATACACTCTCATCTCTATTCTCCAAGTAAAATAGTTTTCCTCATCATGGATTGGAGCTTCATCATCCATTTTTGTGTCTATGGATCTCCTTCAAGCTTGTTAAGGCTTGTAGTGAAGGCCTTCTCTGATACCAATTGTTGGACACACCTACCACACTTAGAGGGGGGGTGAATGAGTGTGGGGATATTTTTCCCAAAACTTCCCTCTTGCACAAAACTTATCAATTAGCATTCAACATTTATTCATTACCCATTGCTATCATTTATAACCAGTTAGATTTAGGCACATATCAGCAACATATATCAACAATATATCATCAACAAGTCATCATCATAATGGACACAAAAAACACAAGATGTATGTACAATTTTCTTTTTATTACGGACTACAATACTTGGGTTAATCAACAACAACTAAATATAGTACAACTCTACAAGAGCACCAACTCTATATGCAAGACTCAACTTACACCCTCAACATCAACTGAGATGAGGCAACAATCCTCAACAGATATCAATCTGTCAATAGGTACGCAACCTGTCAATAGTGTAGCCCGCGTGTGAATGTGCTCTGGCTCACTACAACTCACATGTGAATGCATCCAGTGTATAATGCAACAAGTGTGTGCTTCTAAGAAACTAGTGTTTTTCATTTCTTCACATGCTCATAACTCTTCTGTCTTCCACTGTCCAAATTGACCCACAGCTAGTCACAATACATCCAAGCTCTCCAATAGCTTACTCATGCTCCACAACAAATCAATATGAATTCTATATCAATCATGTATAAACAACAAGTATACCATAGCAATCATGTCACTACTGAATCACAAGAGTGTTTCTCACCCCATCCATCAAATCAACCAAATTGAGCCACATCATAGAATCCATACCAAGAATGCCCTAAGAATTCACAACATATCAAACAGTATCATCTATCAAGACAATAATGTAACCATACCAGTGTCTTGGTGATAGATCTGAGGCCATAGAATGCAGATCTGGAACCTGCCTCATCATCCAAGAGCTTGGCACCAGCTCAAACAAAAATCTTCATGAGGTTATTCAATCCATGCTCCCTGTACACGGTCATCCTGCGTGTACACTCACCCTATACACAGCCATCCCGCATGTACACACACCCTATACACAGACAACCCGCATGGGCATAAAAGAATAGGGTTTTCTGTGACTCCGAGACTTTTTCCGTCAAGATCTCCGACATTGCCAAAACTTTGATGCGTCCATGCGATCCTCCTCTCTCTCTCTCTTCCTCAGAATAGATCTTCAATCATTCTCAAGAGATCCACACCAATAAGATTATCTCACAAGAAGCTCTCCATCAATACTCCAGAAGATATTACCAAGAAGCTCTCCATTGATCCACAAAAATGATTCTTGCCAAATGTACATTTTACAAGAGATCCTAGCTTCTTATTTACACTTTCATATTCTAGGTCACTTAACCCATTTTTAGGTTACTTAACCCATTTCTAGGTCACTTAACCTATTTTCCTTATTTTAGGGTTAACCACTTTCCATAAATAGAAATTTCTCCAATACTTTATCATTTAAATATTCCTTCTTGATTTTGTCACTTTACTTTATCATTTAAATAATGATTTCTTCTTTTCAAGAACTTTTACTTCTTTGACCTTTTGGGGCTTCAAGCCATCATATGGGGGTCCTCCAACTTCATAAGGCCATAACTCTCAAACTGTGAGGAGTTATGTGACATTCCACATACCACCAGAAATGGCATGACAAGCAGTATCCATCTAGGATAGTTTCACCAACAAATTCATTGATATTCATCTAATTATTCCACATACAAGCATGGGTCCTCCGACCATTCTTCTAGGATAACCCAATCTATAAAGTGTCTTCCCGTGAGGGCTTTCACCATAAGGGGACCAATTAATAGTTCATCCATGTGTGCACCTTATCAACCATGATAAGACACTAATGATTCATCTTTGCATTGATTCTCATCAAGGACATCATATCAATCAATGACATCAATCAAACCAAACCATTTACATATGATCCAACAATCTCCCAAATAATCAAACCATTGGCATCAATGACAACATGATCCAACACCAAGTATATACCAATCATGTTTCAACTACTCATCAACAATTACTCATCAATTTGTACCAATATCATCAACTATACACCTCATGTATGTGCCAACTCATCAACTTCTTGTCTTAACCATGACTAGTTTTGGATTACTCAACAACCCTAACTTGAAATAATCATAACTATGTACCTATAATGAATAAATATTTGAAACTTATAAACAATGTTCTTCAGTGTTTTTCATGCAATTCCTGCAAGTGTCACTACTTGGAACCTCTCAGAAAATGAGTTATAGAAAAAATGGCATACCTTGCTGAATTCTGGCTTATTCTAGAGAGATCCCTTGTAGAGTGTGCCCTGCATGGAATATTTCTTGAAATGATCTGAAACTGTTACAAAACATACTAAATATGGTACTCTAACCAACACATTTGGTATTACAGAATTTAGATATGTTATGAAGAGGTTATGACGTTTTTACCCGAAACCCCTGTTTTAGACTAGTTTCAGAACTAGACACAAACCCTATTTTCCACGGAGTGTATCTCCCAATATACAACGACCCACAAGAGTAATGTTTTACAATATATACTTGGATATGTTTCCTCAATTTCATATCAATTTAATGGTCTGAGTCATTATAGAAAAAAAGTTATTGCGAAAATGGTGAGATGACCTGTAAATAACATACCTTAGAAAGCATCATCAAAAGAATTTATCCTCCCTTGAATTTCAGCCCTCTTTTCTTCAACTTCCCTATGAAATTTGGATTATATATCCTTTTGTTACCTCAGTCACCTATAGATATTCAATATGCTCAAGTGTCTTCTAAAATGAGAGAGCCTTTCCTCTTATTTATACTCTCCATATTCTAGGTCACTTAACCCATTTATAGGTCACTTAACCCATTTATAGGTCACTTAACCTATTTTCCTCATTTTTAAGGTTAACCACTTTCCATAATTAGAAAGTTCTCCATTACTTTATCATTTAAATATTCCTCCTTGACTTTGTCAACTCACTTTATCATTTAAATAATCTTCTTTGATTTTGTCACTTCATTTTATTATTTAAATAATCCTTCTTGAATTTGTCACTTTACTTTATCATTTAAATAATAATTTATTCTTTGCAAGATCTTTGACTTCTTTGACCTTTTGGGGCTTCAAGCCAACATATGAGGGTCCTCCAACTTCGTAAGGCCATAACTCTCAAACCATGAGGAGTTATGTGAGGTTACACATACCACCATAAATGGCATGACATGTACTATCCATATAGAATAGTCTTACCTGGAAATATATCAAAACTCACACCATTATCCATCAAACAAAATTGGTTCCATTACCAAAACTTGGGTTCTCCAACTTCTCATGGCCATAAATCTCTAACCATGAGTAGTTATGTGACGTTCCACATACCACTGAAAATGGAATGACAAGAAATATCCATCTAGGATAGTTTCACTAACAAATTCATTAATCTTTATCTTATTATTGCACACACAAGCATGGGTCCTCCAACCATTCTTCTAGGATAACTCAATCGTAAAGCGTCTTCCCATGAGGGATTTCACCATAAGGGGACCACTTTGGATTTCATCCATTTGTGCACCTTATCAACCATGATAAGAACCTAATGATAAATCTAACTATGCATCATATATCAAATAAACCACATTGAACCATCTTCATCTTTGCATCATGTATCAATGACAACTCATTGATCCATTTTCATCTATGCATGACATCATATGCATCATATGCTTGACATCTATATAATCTCATCAAGGACAATAAATATTAAATTTGACATCAATCATCAATCAATAAATCCTTTGACATCAATCAATCACTTGACATCAATCAATGAAATCAATCAATCAAACCATTGGCATCAATGACAACATGATCCAACATCATCAACGTCATTTTCACTAATATAGTTATCGATATCTTCAATGAGATTGTCATCTCCTACATTTTGATGATCAACTTCTTCAACTTGTTCATCTGAAACATCGACTACAATTGTCTTCTCATGATCTGCATAATCATGATCTTCTTCCTCGTTATTATGTTCATCCTTGGCTACATGATTATACTTTACTGGTCTTCCTCTTGGATCATATATAACAACGTATGACCAACTTGCTTTACTAGGTACCTATAAGTAAAATACTTGCTCACATTGACTTGGAATAACATAAGGCTTTGTACACGATTCAAATTCCCTTGTATTAACGATGGTAAATCCATTATCATGCTCAATAACAGTTCTTTTAGGATCACGTTCATGCATCCGTAGCCTGTACCATTTCACCTCAAACAAAACTATTTTAAAGGAATTAAAATCACACTCAATTATATCCTTTAAATTCCCATAGTACCTATTCTTAGTTTCTTCTGAATTTCTGTCACTTCTAGAAGAAATGTTGGTGACCTTAAACACTATAGTTCTCCCACAATTAGAGGTTTTCATGTTATCATCCAACATTTTGATACAGAATTTGCGACCATTACACCACATAGCCTTGTGATGTTTCAACTGCAACATGGAAAACAAGTAAAAAATACATTGCCAATTAATAAACCTCATATAGGACTTAGTAAGTATATATTTCAAAAATTAAATAAACCAAATACATTGAAAAATTGGGAAATAACTAGGAAAATGTGGGTAAACAATTTACTTGTCTGTTTATCTTTTAAACCAAAGGATAAATCAACTTCCCTAGTTCACATAAGATCAAGAAATTTATCTTGATGACAACACATTGTTTTAATCATCTTACTCACCCCTTCCCATGATAACCTACCGTAGTATTTGATGCAAGAGCATCCACACCTCATCAAGCGAGCCAGCGCGTGGAGCAAAGAAAAGACAGCTGGAGAGCGCCAGCATTCAAACTTTGAAATATTTTGATAATGGGTGCACCAAACATTAATGCATTGGTTTAATGAAGCGCACTTGTACATTGTAACGAACCTTGAGCAGATAATCTCTTGTCCTTAGGTAGCTGAGGCATTTATTAGATTTAATGCAAGTAGATAAATTAATTAAGTCTAGATTAGACAGTTTTGCTTTCGAGAGGGAAAACAGAATATAGGCACCGTCCATTGTATTATGATTCATTATTATTGATATTTTCAGCATTAGCATTCAGGAGCAAGGAGAGAGAAAAGCAAAGAACTGTTGAAGAATCCCCATGTACAGATATTGAATTAATAGGAAAGCTTTAATTCAACTCCATGGCTGTGATTATTCTCTGTGTGTTGTTGATATTATGCTGTTGCCTACTTGCATCTGTTTATGCCTTCATTGTATATGTTGCATATGTAATTTCATGGCAGATTAGAAATCTGGGAGAGAGAAGATAATGAGTTTCAATCGTTTCTTTGTCTGAGCTAGGAGATTCCTGCATAGAGTGCAGTGAAATTCCTTCGCATAGAGTGCATTGAGGAGGCTAGATAGTGTAACTCTCATTCTCGTCCACCCATAAGTTGTGTTGTGTTATTCTAACTGTGCAGGTGATGTGCAGGTTTGATTGTAGTCTCAAAGGCGAGTCTGAGGAAAGGTAGACGAGGACTTCTATTGTAGGTGAGTGCACAGAGTCCAGACGAACTCAACACTTCAAGAGTTGTTGAAGTTCGCGTGTGAGAAGTTTACGCAGAAAGTCTCTGAAGGATTCAGAGGTGATAAAAGCTCAGGAAAGATAGGCCTTCGAAGTAGTCGAAGAGCAGTGGCGAGAATATCCATGGAACAGGTCGCAAGGAGAAGCGAGCAGGTTGGCGGACGGGTCTCGTAGGGAGACGTTCTTATTCAGGACTTGCGTAAGGAGGAAAAGTGGACGTGAAGTCTGCGATGCAAACGGAAGGAAGATCAAAGCTCAGATTTGATAGAATCCGTCGACCAAAAGGAGTGTGACTCGTCTCGTGGATCAGACGCATCGGGAGTTCACAAGGTAAGACTCCTACTTCTCGAAAAGGAGATCGCGAGATCGCGAGAAGTGAAGACCCGCCGATCTCTTGTGTAGTGTGGGTAAAAGTCGGTTGACATAGCAGGCCATCTCGGGACATCGGGTCTCGGAAGTAGAAGAGCGGTGAGATTGGTCTTGCGAGGGGCGAGGAAGCGAGAGGCGAGATAGCAAGTTATCGACATCTCGGTGTTTCAGATCTCGGGAGTTGGGACCCCAAAAGTATAGTGACGCGAGTTGTGATAGTGCGAGGTCCCAATACGCCGAAGGAAGGTCAACATTGACCAGAGACATCGGGTCTTGGGGATCCGGGGGTCAAGCATTCAGTTGTTGAATTCGCGAAGTCGCAAAAGCCGATCCTCCGATAACCAAGGAAGGGAGGATCGCGCGAGTGGAGAATCACTGTGGGTACGAAGGATTCCCGCGAGGGGATCTGAAGAACCTTTGAGTTCTTCGGGCTGAGGAGGAAGAAGGTCTTGGTGAGAGCGGGTCGGACCATGAGGGTTGCGGCGGTTCACGTCAAAGTGGTATCAGAGCCGGAGAAGGAGTTCTCTTTGTTCCGGTAGCAGAGAGAAGCGGATTTCACCATGCCGCCAAGGAGAGAGAGGCAGTCACCTGATCACGAGGAAAGGGATGCCCGAAGGAGGGGTAGGCCAACAGGGAATCCAGAGATGGAACGCCAGATGTGAGATCTCCGAGTGAGGATGGAGGAGATGGAGACTGTGCAGAGACGTGGAGCTGGCGCTGGGGAGTTCAGCGATTCCGAAGCAGAAGAGGAAGCTGGACACGATGTAGAAGAGGTCACAGCAGAAGATGCATCAACAGAAAGGTTGATAAGGGCCATCGCGAGGATGAGCTCAAAGACCAAGATGGACATTCCTGTCTATGAGGGGAGTCTAAATGCTGAGGAGTTGCTGGATTGGATCCGAGCACTCGATACCTACTTCGATTATGAAGACATCGAAGAGGACAAGAAGGTAAGGCATGCTGTTACCAAGCTGAAAGGACATGCAGCCTTATGGTGGGATGAATTGCAGGCGGATAGGCATTGTAAAGGAAAACAAAAGATTAAGAGCTAGGATCGGATGATCGCCAAGATGAAGGCAAATTTCATTCTGAGAGATTACTAGATCACTCTGTTCAGGCGCATGCAGAACCTGAGACAGAAGTTGATGACGGTGAAGGAGTAAACCGAGGAATTTTACAGGCTCAACATTCGAGCTGGTCATCGAGAGAGTGATGATGAAAAGGTGGCGAGATACCTGAATGGTCTCAGGTATGACATTCAGGATGAATTGAGCATGTTGACCATCCGAACAGTTGAGGATGCGTACCAGATGGCTCTAAAAGCTAAAGAAAAGCTGAGCCGCAAGCAGGGACAGCGAGGGCGAGGCATGAGTCAGCCCAGAGGCAAAGCGGTTTCCCAGGAAAGAATTCAGAAGCCCAAGGAGGAATGGCAGAAGCCTCAGGGTAGAGTGGAAAGAGGTGGAACCTCACAGCAGAGGCAACCACAAGCTGAACAAAGGCAGCACAATGCTGAGCTGAGGAGGCAGCATGCAGAGCAGGGTGGCGGATATGCTGACGCCAACGTAATTCCTCGTACCCGAGGCAGAGGATGGGGAAGAGGAGGAGTTGTCACATGTTTTACATGTGGAAAAGATGGACACAAAGCCGTTGACTGTCCAGACAGGAAGCCGGACATAAGTGAAGCTCACATCACAGAGGCGCAGAGGTGTGATGTTGAGAGTGAAGACAGCGGAAGTGGGAAGTCGTTGACAGTGCACAAAGTTCTCTTGAAACCTGAGAAAGAGGTGGAGGACACAGCACAAAGATGTAGACTATTCTGGACGACTTGCAAGACCAAGGGCTGGAAATGCAAGGTCATAGTGGACAACGGAAGCACCGACAATCTCGTTTCAACCGAGATGGTGGAAAAGTTGGAGCTAACAACAACTAAGCATCCGAGTCCATATAAGGTTTCGTGGCTACAGAAAGGACACCGGGTAAGTGTCACAAAACAATGCTTGGTTGAATTTAAAATGGGTGAATATAGGGATAAAATTCTGTGTGATGTTATACCCATGGATGTCTGTCATGTATTGCTGGGTAGACCATGGCAGTTTGATAGAAATGTTGTTCATGATGGAAGGATGAACACCTACACCTTGGAGAAGGATGGGAGGTCACATACATTGCTCCCGATAAAAGATAAGGTGGTTAAGCCAGAAGTGAACAGTATGATTGATCAAAATCTGGACTAGGGGGAAAAAATGTGCTCAATTTTCAAAGTACTCGGATTGTGACAAAAATGGTGCCATTGCGTCCGTCTCGTTTTCCTGATTCCGGTGGTATATTTACTTTCGCAAACAGAGTCCGTATGGAGGATATATCACGATCTGTTCACCAAGCCAAACAGGTAAAAAAAAAGGGTGCTGACTGGGTAGGCCGTACTGCTGACGTGGCAGAGGCCATACAGCTGATGTAGGCGACCGTACATTGATGTGGCAGCTGAGTTGGTAGTTTGATGACATGGTGCATTGTTATTGGCTGGTGGTTGTCCAATCATGTGATGACACGTGTCATATTGGAAGCAAATGAGAAGAGGGCACATGGCCCAATGCTTGGGCGCCACGTGTCCCTCATTTGATTGGCTCATATTTTGCTTTGTAAAAATAATGGAGGCCGCGGGGTTCGACCCCCGTACCTCCCACAACACAAAGTTTTCACAATGCTCTATTAACCATTAAGCCGCCCGATGATCCTTGTTAGCTATACCATTTAACATATATTTATGTTTGCAATATGTGTTATGTGGAAAAGGGCGCGGGCCGGGGCTTAAGCCCCGACCCTTGGTTTCATTATAACACATATGACCCACGTATTGTTTGAACCAAATGTTTGGCACGCGAATCATATATTATATTTTGTATTACAATACATTGTAATGTATTTGCATATATGTTATGTGTTGGCGCGTGGTTTTGAACCCGTGACCCATAATACATATTGCGCGCGGTTATATATTTCCATGGGTTTTGTATTACATAACCAATGGTTTAACCATGAGTGGGAAATGCACGGTTGTGGAAGTTTTAAAACGGTCAAACGATTTTTTTATGCCCAGCCTATGGTCGCGTGGGCCACATGACCAAGTGCCGAGGCGGTTAAGGGTTGGAGGCGCCCTAACCGTTCTACGGTTTGCACCATTGGCGTGGTTGCGCCTGGTGCCAGGTTATAACGTGCATTGGGAGTGTGTTCCAGGTTCATGCACACAGAGGTGCGTTCTGTAGAACCAGTTCTAGCAAAGCTTGAAGGAGGAAAATGGAGGAGGCCTAACTTCTTCATCGTTTGGTCGTTTGAGGTGCCGTAAAAGCCCAGCCAGGGGTTTTTGGATGTGCTGAATCCATTAGTGCCATTTTCACAGCCATTTGAAGACTCTTCATGCAATTTTTTCACTGTTGAAGTTTCAGGAAGCTCCAGGGAACTTTCAGCCCTCTTTGATGGAGGACATGGTTTGGTGAGCCTATATTTGTTTTCTGTGATTGAATAATCATGTTTGGCTAATTGATATGCTATAAACACATTGGGACAGGTTTCAGAGGCTTTTGAGGACTTTTACAGGTGTTTTTTCCAAAGAGAATCTCAGGGAAGCTTATGGCCACATGTAGAAGAGATTATGCCCGAATGAGCCATGATCCGTTTTCAGAGTTCTATTAGTCGTTTTTGGGGTTTTTATGTGTTCTGATCTCAATGGTACAGTTTGTTTTTCCATTGGAGTTGAGAAGAAGCTTGTAAAAGAAATTTTGACTAATTAATCCCAGAGAGCCAAGCCCATTATGGAGGCTCAAGGAGATGTAGCCCGGAGGGGGGTGAACTCCTTTATCATGTTGTTCTTGTTGTGCATTTGATGGTTTATTTGCTACAAGTATTGTTGCTGTGTATGTGTTTAAAGTACATATCTAACCATTTACAAGAACATTTCCGCATACATAATCATTTACAAGAAGAAGCACAAACTTAACACATAAGTTTATTTTGCATATTTATACACATGAAGCAAGGTCCTGTAAAGTTTATTTTAATGAAGTAGGGGTGCTTGCATAGCATAACAAGTCAGCCTTCTATTTTCAGATCAACGATAATTCTCATGAGTGGGAAAGAGCTTCTCACAGATATGGAGAAGAATGAAGATCTACAATTCTTTGTTGTCAGGAAACCGAGAATTGTCCTGACAAGCACAAGAGTGGATGACTTGCCAGAAGAGATTCAGGAACTGCTGGGAGAGTTCGTTGATATCATCGTGGATGAACTACCTCATTCATTTCCACCGATGCGGAGTGTGAGTCACCATATTGACCTCATACCCGGAGCAAGTTTGCCGAACAAGGCAGCGTACAGGTTGACACCTCAGGAGAACGAGGAAGTCAAAAGGCAGGTACAGGATCTGCAGGATAAAGGACTGGTCAGAGAGAGTCTGAGTCCGTGTGTTGTTCCGACAGTACTGAGTCCAAAAAAGGATGGAGGCTGGAGAATGTGTACAGACTCCAGGGCGATAAATAAAATCACCATCAAGTACAGATTTCCACTGTCGAGAATGGATGACTTGATGGATTGCCTGAGTGGGGCAAATTACTTTTCGAAGATTGATCTCAAGAGCGTATATCATCATATCTGGATGAGGGAAGGAGATGAATGGAAGACAACATTCAAGACAAACGAGGTTTTGTACGAATGGCTGGTCATGCCATTTGGTTTGACAAACGTGCCAAGCACTTTCATGAGGTTGATGAATGAAGTCCTGAGGGAATTCATCGGTAAATTTGTGGTCGTGTATCTAGACGACATATTAATTTTCAGCAAGACGAAGGCTGAACACTTGAGACATTTAGCCATTGTGATGAGAAGGCTGCAGTAGGAGAAGCTGCTGATCAATTTGAAGAAATGCTCGTTCATGCAGACAGAACTCATTTATTTGGGTTTTGTAATCTTGGCGAATGAATTGAAGATGGATCCTGAGAAGGTAGAAGTAATCAGGAAATGTCCATCGCCGAGAAATGTTTTTGAGGTAAGGAGCTTTCATGGTTTAGCTCGTTTCTACCGAAAATTCATTTGGAATTTCAGTGGAATCAGCGCCGCGATGATGGACACAGTGAATAAGCGGCACAAGGTTTTTCACTGGACAGCCGAGGCTGAGAAGAGCTTCAATCTGTTGAAGCGTAAGATAACAGAGCAACCGATTTTGGTGTTGCCAGATTTTCAGAAGACCTTCCAGGTGAAGTGTGATGCCAGTGGGTATGTTGTTGGAGGGGTCCTGAGTTAGGATGACAGACCTGTTGCATATTACAGCGAAAATCTAGATGATGCGAAGCTGAAATACTCCACGTACGACAAAGAGTTCTATGCCATCATACAGGCATTGAAAAAGTGGAGGCATTACTTGATACCCAAAGAATTCATTTTGTACAGCGATAATCACGCATTGCAGTTTGTGAGTCAACAGGAGAAGTTGAACCAGAAGCATGCGAAGTGGGTAGAGTACATGTAGAATTTCACGTTTGTGATAAAGCACATTTCGGGGACTGCTAACAAGGTGGCTGATGCCTTGAGCAGGAAATGTTTGTTGCTACAGGAGTTCAAAGTCAAAACCTTAGGTTTTGAAAATATGAAGGATATCTATGCAGGTGATGCAGATTTTGCAGAAGCATACGAGGCAGCTGAGAATCCCGTTCTCAGGGATCGAATCCCATGGATTGATTACATGATCCAGGGAGGATTTTTGTTCAGAGGCAATCAGTTGTGCATTCCAGACTGCTCCATGAGGGAGAATTTAGTGAAAGAAAAACACAGCGGGGGTTTAGTAGGGCATTCTGGACATGACAAAACATTCACCAAGATGAGGGAATCGTATTATTGGTTGGGGATGCGTGCAGATGTTAAACGGTTTGTTGATAGGTGCAGGATATGTCAACACATGAAGGGCCGCAAGCAGAATGCTGGGTTATATCAGCCATTGCCCATACCTGAGAGGCCATGGGAGGTGATCAGTATGGATTTTGTTTTGGGTTTGCCGAGGACACAACGAGGAGTTGATTCCATCTTTGTGGTGGTGGATAGGTTCTCAAAAATGGCACATTTCATACCGTTTCATAAGACTAGCGATGCGACGCACATCGCAAATTTATTTTTCAAAGAGATTGTGCGATTGCATGGATTGTCGAGAAGCATAGTCTCAGATCGGGATACGAAGTTCATAGGTCATTTTTGGAGGACGCTATGGAAGAAGCTAGGGACTGACTTGGAATTCAGTTCTGCTTATCATCCGCAGACAGATGGACAGACCGAGGTAGTGAATAGGAGCCTGGGAGATTTATTGAGGAGCCTGGTGGCAGAGCACCATGGTAGCTGGGATAATGTACTACCACAGGCAGAATTTGCGTACAACGATTTGGTGAATCAGAGTACAGGCAGAAGTCCATTTCAAATTTTGTATGGGACACAACCGAGAGGAGTGTCTAAGCTCAGGGAGTCAGAACAGGCTGAAACTAGCAGCGCGAGTGCAGAAAGATTCGCAGAAGCGATGTAGGAACTTCATGCGGAGGTGAAGCAGTGACTGCAAAAGTCCAACCAAGAGTATAAGCGCAGAGCTTACCAGAGGAAGAGACAACTTCAGTTTGAAGTTGGTGACATGGTTCTAGCGCACCTGAGGAAAGAAAGGTTCCCAAGGGGAACATATAACAAGCTCAAGATGAAGAAAATTGGGCCATGCAGAGTCCTAAAGAAGTTCGGGGAAAATGCATACGAGATTAAATTGCCTGAGGGCATCGAGATATCTTCGATTTTCAACGTTTCAGATTTATACCCATACAGGGCCAAGGAAGCAGACATTGGAACTGAAGAACCAGTGATCCAGTGGTAGAAACAATTACCAGTTGCACAGAAACCGCAGATGGAGTGCATACTAGATAAGCGACTGGGAAGAAAGACCAGGAGGAAGCAGTATTTTGAATACCTGGTGAAGTGGAAGAACCACCCAGTGGAGGATGCTAGCTGGGAAACAGAGGCAGTCATACAGAAACATGGTTAGACTGTGCAGGAGCTCATGGACAGGAGCCCATGAAAATTTTCGAGCCGAGGAGTATGATGTAGGAGCATCCACACCTCATCAAGTGAGCCAATGCGTGGAGCAAAGAAAAGACTGCTGGAGAGCGGCGACATTCAAACTTTGAAATATTTTGATAATGGGTGCGCCAAACATTAATGCATTGGTTTAATGAAGCGCACTTGTACATTGTAACGAACCTTGAGCCGATAAGCTCTCGTCCTTAGTTAGCTGAGGCATTTATTATATTTAATGCAAGTAGATAAATTAATTAAGTCTAGATTAGACAATTTTTCTTTCGAGAGGGAAAACGGAATATAGGCACCCTCCGTTGTATTATGATTCATTATTATTGAGATTTTCAGCATTAGCATTCAGGAGCAAGGAGAGAGCAAAGCAGAGAACTGTTGAAGAATCCCCATGTACAGATATTGAACTAATAGGAAAGCTTTAATTCAACTCCATGGTTGTGATTATTCTCTGTGTGTTGTTGATATTATGTTGTTTCCTACTTGCGTCTGTTTATGCCTTCATTGTATATGTTGCATATGTAATTTCATGGCAGATTAGAAATCTGGGAGAGAGAAGAGAATGAGTTTCAATCGTTTCTCTGTCTGAGCCAGGAGATTCCTGCATAGAGTGCAGTGAAATTCCTCCGCATAGAGTGCGTTGAGGAGGCTAGATAGTGTAACTCTAATTCTCATCCACCCATAAGTTGTGTTGGGTTATTCGAACTGTGCAGGTGACGTGCAGGTTTGATTGTAGTCTCAGAGGCAAGTCTGAGGAAAGGTAGACGAGGACTTCTGTTGCAGGTGAGTGCACAGAGTCCAGACGAACTCAACACTTCAAGAGTTGATGAAGTTCGCATGTGAGCAGTTTACGCAGAAAGTCTCTGAAGGAGTCAGAGGTGATAAAAGCTCAGGAAAGATAGGCCTTCGAAGTAGTTGAAGAGAAGTGGCAGGAATATCCATGGAACGGGTTGCAAGGAGAAGCGAGCAGGTTGGCGGACGGGTCTCGTAGGGAGACGTTCTTATTCAAGACTTGCGTAAGGAGGAAAAGTGGACGTGAAGTCTGCGATGCAAATGGAAGGAAGATCAAAGCTCATATTTGATAGAAGTCGTTGACCACAAGGAGTGTGACTCGTCTAGTGGATCGGACGCATCGGGAGTTCACGAGGTAAGACTCCTACTTCTCGAAAAGGAGACCACGAGATTGCGAGAAGTGAAGTCCCGCCAATCTCATGTGTAGTGTGGGTCAAAGTTGGTTGATGTAGCAGGCCATCTCGGGACATCGGGTCTCGGAAGTAGAAGAGCGGTGAGATTGGTCTCGCGAGGGGCGAGGAAGCGAGAGGCGAGATAGCAATTTATCGGCATCTCGGTGTTTCAGATCTCGGGAGTTGGGACCCCGAAAGTATAGTGACACGAGTTGTGATAGCGCGAGGTCCCGATACATCGAAGGAAGGTCAACGTTGACCAGAGACATCGGGTCTCAGGGATCCGGGGGTCAAGCATTCAGTTGTTGAATTCGCGAAGTCGCGAAAGCCGATCCTTCGATAACCAAGGAAGGGAGGATCGTGCAAGTGGAGAATCACTGTGGGTACAAAGGATTCCCGTGAGGGGATCTGAAGAAGCTTTGAGTTCTTCGGGCCGAGGAGGAAGAAGGTCCTGGTGAGAGCGGGTCGGACCGTGAGGGTTGCGGCGGTTCACGTCAGTATTCTTCAGTATATTCTATCCAATGCTCCATCCAATCAAGGTTGTTTGCAATGTATAAATGTAAAGCATCCCACTCTCGAGCAACTATATGATAAATTAACAATTTAATATCATTAATTAGCTATTGTTAATAAAGGAATAACTTAATGTAGTTCAATATGAATGAATAAAAAATGTAAAAAATCAGTATGATAAAATAAAATTGGAAAAATAAATGTGTAATATATTAAATCTACGTCAACATCTAGTAATTACCTTTCAGAGTCCTCATTTTATCTTTCCCCAATAGGACCTCCCCTTCAAATTTGTTGATGGAGTCGAGATGCCAAATGTGAGGCACATTCATATTTTTTGCTAATTTAGGTAGATATTGACTAATATATAGCATGCATCTTTATACCATATATCCCTCAAGCATAGAACCCTCTGGACATGCTCTTTGTCTAACAAAAGCCTTCAATGACTTCAACTTCCTCTCCACCATCCACATCGACCTTGTGTGTACTGATCCACATAATTCAATCTCCTCAACTCGGTGTATGAGGTAGTGTACTTTTGCATTGAAAAATGTCAGAGGTAGATATTGTTTCATTTGACACATTAGTTGGGGAATTTCTCTCTTACAATACCTTATATTTTCTTTATGGATTTATTTTGATGAAAGCCACCTACAAATTTCGATGCAATAAAATAATATCAAGGCATACATAAATTTGTAGATAAAACATAATATGTCAATAAGTTCCACTACAAATCACATAAGAAGTACATTTTCCTTATAAAACATTACTTACCTCATGTATTTTCCAAGTACATAAAAAATTTGTTTTATGTTGTTGTCAAAGTCATCTGGGAGAGATAAAGGTAGAACATAATGTAACAAAAAAAATTATTTATTTCCAAAAATGTGTACCAATAAGGAAATATATTATAACCTACTAATTACCTTAATGAATGTATGCCAGTCATGTGTTTTAACCCCACAAAAATCACCTATTTTTGTTAAGATATTTTGTATGTTCGACGAAAACCCCGTCGGAAACCTAATTTTTCGAATAGCCTCTTTTACAATATTGCTTTGTTTCTTCGTCAATAACCAAGGAAGACTAGTATTTTGTTCACGACCATCACCATTAGAATTAATAATAACACTTTGGAATGCATGATTAGCTTCTTGGATGTCACAACAAATCTTTCCAATTATCTCTTTGTTAGTCCTTCCATCTAATATTCACCATAACAATTCTATTATGTTCTTCCCGATATGAATTGTATCAATTAGATGAACTATTTGTAGGTGCTCATAGTATGGAAACCTACT
This sequence comes from Picea engelmannii, assembly GCA_009831015.1. Classification (NCBI taxonomy): domain Eukaryota; kingdom Viridiplantae; phylum Streptophyta; class Pinopsida; order Pinales; family Pinaceae; genus Picea; species Picea engelmannii. The sequence goes on from ML779033.1 coordinate 1,202,591, forward strand.
GAATTGCATCGGGTAACTTTTCATTCCTCGTGGAAGCCCATTTGTTCCTTCATGACATTCATGAAACATCAACAAATTGAAATTAACACTAATTAATCAAACAAAATGAAATCAATACTAATGAAATTAACCAAATATTTATATAATATGTCATACATAAATAGTTTGCATACCTTCATGATTTCTAATATATTCCAACTTCCATAAGCGAGGTGTCATTCTTCGTGGTGTTTTTCCATTATGTTCTTTACCATTGAATTTTTCTTTGTATTTAGTTCGATAACTATGGTTCTTAGGCAGAAAGTGTCTATACTCATCAAACACTTCCTTTCCTAAACTCCTTTAACAACGTTATTTTATCCTGGGACCACAAAATGGGCATGCAAATTTACCCTTTGTTTGAAGACCTACAAGATATATGAATTAATGTAGCGAATTGGAGTTACAATTTAAAATAATGCATGATATTTTCAGTAAATATATATAATATTAAATCACAAAAGAAAGTAACAATATACCACAAAAATGTGTTAACACGGGAGCATCATGAATTGTCCATGATATTATTCCATGGAATTGAAATCGTTTTTTCCCTATTGGTCTAGAGATGTCATACATCGTGACGCCATACCATAAATTCAACAACTCATCGATAAGAGGCTCAATATATATGCTCATATATTTAACCTGGTACTTACCTAATTGGTTCAACATACTGCATGATTCATTATACTTTTCTAGATGTCATTGTATATAAAAGAAATAATTACCATTCACAAAACAAACAAATGAAATATTTTGTCATACTTTAAAGAAAATAAAAGATAATTAAATACCCGGAACAATCATTGCCAACATTGTGTTCTCTCTCTTGATCGACATCCAGGGAGGAAGTTTATTGTTTATAACAAAAACAGGCCACACTGAGTATGTAGAACGAAGCTCTCCAAATGGATTGACACCATCAGTTGCCAACGAAAGTCTAACATTACAAGGTTCTTCTTTAAAAATTGGCCACTTTTCTTTGATGTACTTCAATGCAGATCCATCTCTAGGAATTCGATGAACATCATATCGACTTATGTTCTTTGCATGGAAATCCATAAACTGTACTATACTTTGGCACCTGAACAACCACTGGAAATGCGAAATTATCGAAATATAACAAAGAAATTTGTGAGGCACCTTATTTGATGCTTTATCGGTTTGATATATACTTATTTGATATTGTGGTCATTCATTTTCTAATGCATATTGTCCATAGTATATGATATGATCATTAGGACATGCATCAATAACCTCATACTCCATTCCAATTTCTTTCATAATCACAGATATTTCTCGATATGTGTGTGGAAAAATATTTGACGTAGGTAATAGAAATTCACCTAACAATCTACAAAATTCAAAACAATAAGTCAATGTAAACAATATTAATCATCAATATCGCATCCATAGTAATTTACAAATTAGAAAACAATAGCAATATACAAAAAAAATTGAACCTTTTAAGTATTTGTGAACATGCATACATACATAATTAACAAATTAAATACCTTAGTATCTGTGCAAGGCATGTGTTTGATAAACTATTCAAAACCTTCAAGTTCACCAAAAAAAATATAGCATATAGAAGATTGTTTGTTGAGCCTTCATAAAGAGGTTGGCACGACTTCTCGAGAAGAGGATCAACATCATGACTATCATCATGGTTGTCCTCATCCATTGGAGAAAATGTGTCCTTTATCAATCTATGGATCTAATATTCCTAATTTGAATCACTAATGTTATCTCCATCCATATCATCATTAATAACTTGATCAACAACTTCAATATTCTGATCTCGAATTTCATCACCCTATAAAGGAGTATTTCTGCTAGTATTGGCAAATAACTCTTTGGAGGTCGACATTTTGGGGACATCATCTATATATTTAAAAACAACATAGAAAATTTAGTGTGTATAGAAAATATAAAAATACTGATAAGAAATATTACTAAAATTGATGACATGATGATTATTACAGAGAATACATTAAATATTAAATCCTCTTACCAAGGGATGATATTCATAACCCTCTTCGGTGTGCCCCTTCTCCCTACAATGTATTTCAACTGTTGCTATTAAAAATATTTTTCTTTTCAAGCCCCTACAATCATAGCAAGGGAAATGACTTTTTCCATCGCCCCTCACCTCTAATGTCTCTCTTAACTGAGCAAGCTTCCTTTCATTTTCGTTCATAGTGACAAATCCTTGTACTGATAAGTAATTGTCTTAGCTACACCATACCAAACAGTAAGTTGTCAAATTTTTGTATTTTAGCTACTCCTTCATGATATTTTAGCTACTCTTTTTGATTATGGTATTTTTATTTATAGTGACCTACAATCCTCAAAATTATTTCTTCTAAGACATTTTGACATTTTGACATCATAGAAACACAAAAGTTGGAGAGCTAACAAGGTCGCTAAGGGATAGGATTAGACCTAAGAGGATTTTTTTTCCACTTTCTATTTCAAACATTAGTCCAACCGGTAAAGTTGTTATGAGTTGGTGGTTTTGTAATAAGAATTAAATTTACATAAGAAATTGTAGGATCAAATTAATCTAGATTGATAATGACATCTATTTTTAATGTTTGAATTGACTTATTGACGGAGTAATTTTCCCTCTTCTTAAAATACTTCTTCGGAAAATATTTTTCTTAACATTTCACATGAATTTCCATAGAATATACTAATTAGATCCATAAACCAATGACATAAATATTTTGAGATATGGTACTTCACATATAATATATTATCAAGGAAAAAACAAGCTACATGAAATTTCTTTTGAACAAAATTTTACAAGTTAAATGAGTACATAAATAAAAAAACATACTAACCTTGCAAGTTCAAAATCCAAGCTATGTAGATCGAGAATTGGATTTGTTCAACCGGTGGGTGACAGAAAAAATAAACAACTCAAACAAAATCCATGAACAATGTCACAACTATAGCAAATGGGTCTCAAAGTCTCTTAAAGTCAGGTATATATAGATCGACTATCGTCGATATAGCGATGAAAATGCCTGAGTTGACCCAAAAAAATCAACTAGTCGTTGCAAGCCACTTGTGTTAGCTGATGTTTTTTGATGTATGCAATAATTGTTGCTATAGCGACGAACTTTCATGGCAATAGCGACAAAAATCCCGCCCATTTAAAAAAAAAATGAAAATAATTGAAACGTGAAAAAAATTCGTGAAATAATCTGCCCATATGTACTAGTAATAAGTGATCATCTTAAATTTAATAATCACAGCCTTAGTCTTAGTCCTATCAATATTAACAATAATACACATATTGGAGAAAAAAAACAAATTCTTAACTAGTATATCATTATAATAACTTGAAATGTTGAACTCATAACTTTATGAACTTGAAAAATATATATATTTGAAATATATATATATATATATATATATATATATATATATATATATATATATATATATATATAATAATTATAAAACCGTAACATTAAAAAATATAAGTTACATATTCCCCTCATAATAATTAAGTCAATATTTTGATTATTTTAAAAATTACATATAATAATATATGATTTACTATATCCATCATTTTATCATAATATTATATGATTTGTTGTATCCATTATTTTATCATCATTTTATTATTATTACAACATGATAATTTTATTAATGATTTCATTTATTAAAATTAGATTATGGTAGTTAATTATGAATTAATCATGTATACAAATATGTATTCATATGATAGGTTTAACATTCAAAGATATCATCATGGGTATAATATACTCATATATTTAATAAAAGAAAAAGATGTTACCTCTTGTTTGTGGGATAAAGGATTTTTCTTCATCTAACAATTTGACACATATCCTACCCTTTTGGATTTGAATTTGTAACCTTTTAAGAAGAAACACATGTTCTTAAACATTAGGCTCACTCACGTTGTATACATAAACATACTAATAATATTATTATGGTAGTTACTATTAATTATATAATTTAGTATTAAATATTTATTTGTTTGAATAATATAAAATTAAATTACTAAATTATATTATGTACAAATAATTATTTGTTAATTTAATACATAGACATACTAATAATATTATTACGGTGGTTATTGTTGATTATATAATTTACTGTTAAATATTTACTTGTTTGAATAATATAAAATTAAATTACTAAATTGTATTATTTACAAATAATTATTTAAGAATTTTTTTGTGTGTACTATGAATTTTGATAGTTGAATCTTGAACATGTATTTATTTAAGTAATATATATACTAATTATTGTAATTAAATTATTTATAAAATAATGATTTGTAAATTTGTTTTGGTTTATGATGCAAAGTTTTATAATTGAAATTTAATTAATCTATAAAATAATTAATGCAATTGAAATATTTATAAAATAATTATTTATAAATTTGTTTTTATGATGTAAAGTTTTATCATTAAAATTTGAATATTTAGTTTTTTGAATTGTTGGATTATTGAGAGGGGGTTAATTAGTAATAAGCAATGTATATCACGTATTAACTCCTTTAATCATAATGTATATTATTTTAACTTATTCAACATTTTTCATGAGTTCATCATTAATATATTATTGCATCATAAACATTAACATCCATTAGTGCATAATGAACAATAAGAGATGCATCCACACAATACACAGTACACCAGTACTTTGCATGGAAACCCAATGCAGAAGAAAACCATAGAATTCTTTTATTATATGTCAAAGAGTTACATTTAAGGAAGCACCAAATTCCAATTCTTTGGCTCCAACCAGAAGGAGGATCCAACCCCCTGTGTTCTACAGCTCCAACCGGAGGTGGCTCCAACCACCCAATTCTTTGTCTCCAACTAGAAGGATGCTCCAACCCCCTAATTATCAAGCTCCAACCTGAAGGAATATCCAAACCCCTAGTTCTTCAGATCCAACTGGAAGGTGGCTCCAACCACCTATCCTTGCTCTGTCCTACCACCCTGAAATATGAATTCCAAATGTAGAAAACCTATCACTATCAATGAATCAACCACTTCCACTATCACTCTGTCACCATAAACATGTACCAACAATATGTCACAACCCGTACCAACAACCTATACCATGCATCAACCTGTACCATCAACAAGTAGAACCAAATTTCCACAACCTATATCAATCAACCTATCACAACCTATACCAATCAACCTGTACCAATCAACCTATACTATCAACCATGTACATCAATCACTCACACAACCTATTCCATCACAAGTGAATCAAGCATACACATCACAACACATCATAGCGATCTCCAAGAACAAAATGATATTTTAATAATATATCAATATATCTATGCCACATCATCCATATACCATGTGTCAACAATGAACCAAACATGTATCAAACATGTGTCACTAACACTACTATAAAGAACCTCTAACAATGTACCAAACATGTACCAATCACGTGTCACAAACACTACTATAAAGTGCCTCTAACAATGCACCAATCATGTACCAATCATGTGTCACCAACACTACTAGAAAGTGCCTCTAACAATGCACTAAGCATGTATGAATCATGTGTCAATAAACAATCCAAACTATGACTCATGAAGACATATCAACATCACCATACCATACATCAAATATATGTCTCAACATGTTCCCAAAATGTACATCAACCAAATATCAAAGACATACACTAAGATATCCAACAGTTAGGCCTCTAACAATACATCACACTACCATAAGCCAAATACCATAAACCATTACACAAGGCCATGTGTCAAACCTCTCCAACAATATGTCCCAATATGTATCTTCAAACATGAACTAACCATATACCAAGATCACCAACAAATGCCTCTTACAATACACCTCAATATATATCAATAGAGCTCACACATGTACCAGCAATGCACTACAACATATCTGCCTCAAAACCACTCACTACAGCGAGTATAATGTATCCAATAGTTCCTCTAAACATGTACTAGGAATTCCCCTCAATAAATCAATGACATACCTTCAACTAGCATCACTTCACCATGAGATACTTCATAAGCAAAGTGCCATAACCTCACTGAAAAGTACTCAACATAACCAACAATATCCTTCAACAAAAATGCCTCAATATATACATTAGGGTTTACACCATGCATCCAATATAGGCCTCAATCATATGCTCAAAAATGAAACCATACACCCTTCAAAAGACACATACAAGGATACATGTAGTTTTTTGCTGACCTGTAACGTCAGATCTCAGATACCCATGGATTACTCAGGTTCTGTAGTTTGTTCCAACCCTTTTTCTCCACTTTATTAGTTCTTCTCTTGATAGAGGCTACTTGAATAGTGAGTTCCTCACTTGACATCAGTAGTGCAACCCGCCAGGACCTTAATACTTAGAGTTTTTTAAAAACCTTTTCCTTCTACAGGTCTGGAACCTCTGCCAAACTTTCTTCACTTCCTCAGATTCGCGATGCTTCATATTTTTCAATGATGTACCTACAACAAAACTTTCACAATATATTCAATGTTATCAATAGGTGATAATAAGATACCCTTTCTCTCTTATTTATACTTTCCAAGTTCCTTCCTCTAGAATTTTCCTTGTAACCACTTTTTCCATCTTCTAGGGTTAACCAGTTTCTTGTTACAACCACTTCATTATTTAATTTATTTATTTTACAACTGCTTGGACTAGAGAATATTCTTTATGACTTTCTAGAAATTTTTGACTTCTTGTTGGCCTTCTAGGGGCTTCTAGATTAGTCTAAACGGTTCTCCAACTTCTCAAGGCCATATCTCCCTAACCGCGAGGAACTACGTGATGTTCCACATATCACCAGAAATGTCATGATGTGTATTATCTATCCATGGTAGTATCACCTGCACATTCATTGATATTAATGTCCATATTACTCAATTACGTACGGGTTCATTAACCACACCTCTTAGAATACCTTGACTTACTCAAGGGTTTACATCAACCTCTAAGGTTTGACATCAATCTACGATATCACTCTCTAAGGGTTGAAATCAATGAAAACCAACTATCTAAACCATATGTCCATAAATCTAAACCAACTATCCAAAAACCACCCCTTTGGCATTGATGGAAACAACAACATTGTTGGAAACACTTAGTCATGACAACACTCATGCTCATGCTCCCTGTGATCTTCGCTTCTCATCAATGTTTCTATCTCTACCCCTTTGACGTCAATGGAAAAGGGTATCTACCTTTGGGGATTCTCTCTGTGACTAAACTCTCTTTGGGCTTTCTCCCCCTATTTGCATTTTCCTTTGGGATGCTCATCCTATCTAAATGCCTTTGATCTTTCTCTTTGTTTCTAATCCTATTATTTCTCTCTCTCTCTCTCCCTACATTTTATTAATCTCTCCCTATTTGAAAAAGGGTATCACTCTGATGCAATATTGATGGCCTGGCTTCCAATGCTCCCTCTATGATCATCTCTATAATCTCTCCTCATCAAATCATACCTATTCTCTTATCTTCTCTAAATAATCTTTCTACCTGTCTTCCTCTCTTTTTTCTTCCCCTTTCAATTTTTGGCAAGATTTCATGTAGAACAATTGTACGACTTGCTATACTTGCTTCCTTTTGGAGTTTTTATCCATTGGTACTTCCTTTTGTAATCAAGTAACATTTATAAAAATTATTCAAGAATAAGAATTCAAATATTCATGTATCATTATCATCTATTATGATAGTATTCCTTTATCTCTAAACAACTCTCTAAACAAATCTATGAACCAAATTTTTGAATCCATGCTCTCATCCACTGTCACATATCTGTCCAAATATGATAATCCATCTTTGTCGATATTGTCCATGACTCTGCTACTTAACTGTCCACAATGTTGACCCATATATCACTGTACTATCATGAAGTCTTCACTACTGCAACTGATCAGCATATGTCAATTGTTTCCACCGGTATCCTCTATCATACTGAACTCTGCATACCTGGAAACTTGTGCTAACAATATCTATGCATGGATACAACCATATACTTTTTCATTTGTAATTGCCAACTGAAACTTGTGTGGAAACACTTCTTTCTCAATTGACCAATCTATCATTTTGTACTTATGTTATCGAACCAGTCTAAAGTTGTCTCTATAAAACATTTGCAACATAATAATTCAAACTTCCTGAGAGATAAATCTATGATCTGTAGAGTTGTTGTCTAGACTTCCCCTATTCAACATACATATTTATTTGGAGTCTCCCAGTCAGATGGATTATAAGAATACCTTCTCTGATGCGAATTCATCTTCCTCTTTGTCTATTGAGTCATCATCTATCTGAACATGGACTTGTCCCTTTCTAGCTATGGATAGATATTTCTCTATAATTCCTAAAAGTGCAATTTCTCGGGCCTATTATTTATTCATCTTATCTTTTTTCTTTCTCATGCTACTAAAAATCATGTGATCTTTGAGACCTTCTCTTTCTTTACCTGCTCTTCATTTTGATCTTTCTCTACTATGAATTTTGACAATATGGTTTGTGACACTTGCTCTTCTTTTGCTTGATTTCCTTGTCTTTCTTGTACTATGGAAAGTCTTGTAATTTTTGAAGTTTGTATTTTATTCACTTGCTCTTCTTCTTGTTCTTTTCTTTTCCAAATTTTAGTATATCTGATATTTGTTTCATTCTTCATGAATGGCATTGTCCTGCTTCTACAATTTCAATCTATATGACCATTGTTGTGGCATTTTTATCATTCAATATTATGTGGGGCCACATAAATATTTATTGCTTGAACATTTATTTCATAATCCCTATAATCCGCAACCTTATGTGCAAAGTTATTACAATAAAAACAATGACAATAAAAGAAATTTACATACCTCGAAGTGAAAGATCTTCATTGTGGTGTAGTCCTTCTGAATTATTGTTTTGGTTGATCATGAATTTTTCTTTTGTAGTTTCCTTCATTATGATTGATGCTCCCTTGTTTCCTGAATGTAGTAGGTCTTGTTGAAGATGTATCTCTATTGTATTCATTCTTCTTTGATTCTTGTTGACCATTATTCCTTCCTTCAATAACTTCTGCATAACTCTTAGCATTCTCTTCATATTTATTTTTTGGTAACCTGTGACATTTTTCTTCAACTTTTCTTGATGAAGATGTGGATGTTTCTTCAAAGTTTTTATTGATCTTGACAACTTTTACTCTCAACATGACAAATTCTTCCTCCAACTTCTCACAATCATCTACTTTCTTCTTGATTTGGATATTCATTACTACTTATGTTCTTCTTGCTTATTCAAGTTGGATCTTCAAGGTGATGATTTCTTCTTCAATTTCTCGTTCTCGTTGACTGTATTCTACTTCATTATTCTTTTCCTTTTTAGTCTCTAGATTGTATTCTATTTCATTGATATTTTATGTCTCATCACTTTCAATTTTCAAATACGGGCATTCAAATTCAAAATGTCTTCATTTTTTACAATTATAGAAGAAAAGCATACTTTTGTTGATTTCATATTCTCTTCTTAAGAATTTGTTTGGCATGATGAACCTATTTCCTCTTGTTCTATATGTGCATCTTCTTTATCATTCTGTGACTTTGTGATGGGTGAAGAATAGACATTATGTAACTTATCCCAAAGATCTTTAGCTCATGAACACTTACCCACTTTATCCTTTATTGAATCATATAATCCTTCCAATATGAAATCCATTGCAATTTTGTTATTTCATTTCAGTTCTTTATTAGCTACACAGTATAGAATAATTAATGAAATTAAATTATTTATAAAACAATTATTTATAAAAAACACTTTATGAGACAAAGTTTTATCATTAAAATTTAAATATTTAATTTTTTGAATAATATAAAAATAAAAAAATTAATTAATTTAATTACACAATAATTATTTATCAATTTGTTTTTTTAATAATGTAATATTTTATAATTAAATTTTACTTACATAAGTGCGATGCGATAAAGTAGTGATTCACAACATTTATTATATTTATAAATTTTAATGCACATCAATTATATATATATACACCATTTTTAGTAAAATTAATAAACATTAACACTTTCATTATTTTAATACACTTTCATTATTTTAATACTCAGTTGTCTAAATTTTCAACTATTTGATTATTTTAAAAATTAATAATATATAATTTAGTATATTCATCATTTTATTATTATTCTATATATTATTAATATATAAAAGATTATATAAAGATTGTTTGTATTTTTATTATAATTATGTAATAGGTTAGAGTATTAATGATTTAATTTATTAAAATTGAATTATGATAATCAATTATGAAATAATCATATGATAAATAACATCATTGATACCATCATTGGTGGAATATACTCATATTAATATGTTAGTTTAATATCCAAAAATAACATCGTTGGTGGAATATACTCATATTAATCATAGTAATATGTTAAATATTTTCTTATCTATATACATATCCATACTAATATTATTATTAGGTTGGTTATTATTATAATTCAATTTTAATTTATTAAAATTGAATTATGATAATCAATTATGAAATAATCATATGATAAATAACATCATTGATACCATCATTGGTGGAATATACTCATATTAATATGTTAGTTTAATATCCAAAAATAACATCGTTGGTGGAATATACTTATATTAATCATAGTAATATGTTAAATATTTTCTTATCTATATACATATCCATACTAATATTATTATTAGGTTGGTTATTATTAGTTATATAATTTAGTGTTAAATATTTACTTGTTTGAATAATATAAAATTAAATTATAAAATTGTTAATAATTTAGGGTTAAATATTTACTTGTTTGACTAATATGAAATTAAATTATAAAATTATTTTAAATATAATTTAGTGTTAAGTATTTATCTGTTCGAATAATATAAAATTAAATTATAAGATTGTTTTATTTACAAATACTTGAGAATTTATTTTGTGTGTACTATAAATTTTGATAGCTCAATCTTGAATATGTATTTATTTAAGTAATACATATAATAATTATTGTAATTAAATTATCTTTAAAATAATGATTTGTAAATTTGTTTTGGTTTATGACGCAAAGTTTTACAATAAAAAATTAAATAACCTATAGAATAATTAATGTAATTAAATCATTTATGAAATAATTATTTGTAAATTTGTTTTTATGATACAAAGTTTTATCATTAAAATTTGAATATTTAATTTTTTAAATACTATAAAAATTAAAAAAATGAAGTAAATTAATTACACAATAATTATTTATCATTTTTTTTTAATAATGTAATTTTTCTTATATAGATGTGCTAAATTGTTTTATTTACAAATATTTGAGAATTTATTTTGTGTACTATAAATTTTGATAGTCAAATCTTGAAAATGTATTTATTTAAGTAATATATATAATAATTATTGTAATTAAATTATTTATAAAATAATGATTTGTAAATTTGTTTTGGTTTATGATGCAAAGTTTTATAATTAAAATTTAAGTAACTTATATATAATAATTAATGTAATTAAGTTATTTATAAATTTGTTTTTATGATACACATTTTTATGATTAAAATTTGAATATTTAATTTTTTAAATAATATAAAAGTAAAAAAGAAAAATTAAATTAATTACACAACAATTATTTATCAATTTTTTTTTTTTTTTTTAATAATATATTTTTTTATAATTAAATTTTATTTACATAAATGTAATAAGATAGAGATTTACATTATTTATTATATTTATAAATTTTAATGCACATCACTTCTCTATATATGTGATTGATAAAATACATCACTTTTAATAAAATTAATAAACGTTAACACTTTCTATTATTCCAATATTGAGTTGTCTAAACTTCAATATAATAATATATGATTTAATATATCCATCATTTTATTATTATTACAACAGGATAATTATACAAGATTATCAAAATTGCTTATATTCTTATTATAACTATGTAATAGGTTATAATATTAATGATTTAATTTATTAAAATATAATTATGGTAGTTAATTATGAAGTAATCATATATACAAATATGTATTCAAATGATATTTAATATTCAAAGAGATCATCTATACTCATATAGGCATAGTAATATGTTAAATATGTTTCTCTCTCTCTCTCTCTCTCTATATATATATATATATATGCATAAACATGTAATAATATATACATCCACACCAACCCTTAACATGGTTGGATTTTTTGTCCCAACCGGTGACTTTAACATCACGGAGTGGCTTAACAACACACTCCGTCACCGACTGTCCTACACCTCGAGACAATTTTGATAGTTAAATTTTGAACATATATTTATTTAAGTAATAAATATAATAATTATTATAATTAATTAAATTTTGAACATGTATTTATTTAAGTAATATATATAATAATTATTGTAATTAAATTATTTATAAAATAATGATTTTTAAATTTGTTTTGGTTTATGATGCAAAGTTTTATAATTAAAATATAAGTAATCTATAAAATAATTAATAAAAATAAATTATTTATAAAATTGTTTATATGGTGTAAAGTGTTTTCATTAAAATTCGAATATTTAATTATTTAAATAATATACAAATTAAAAAAATAAATAAGTTAATTACACAATAATTATTTATCAATTTGTTTTTTTTAATAATATATTTTTTTATAATAAAATTTTATTTATATTTTAAAATTTAAATATTTAATTTTTTAAATGATATAAAATTAAAAAAATAATAAGTTAATTACACGATAATTATTTATCAATTTGTTTTTTTAATAATATATTTTTATATAATTAACTTTTACTTACTTTGATGTGATAAGGTAGAGATTTACATCATTTATTATATTTATTAATTTTAGGTAGATATTTACATCATTTATTATATTTATTAATTTTAATAAACATAATGAAATACATTATTTTTAATAAAAATAATAAACATTAACATTTTCAACTATTTAAATATTGCTTTGTCTAAACTTCCAAATTTTGTAATTTTCATAAAAAAAATTATAATATAAATCTGATTGAAATCTCTCATTTATGTTATCTAAATTACATTTTTTAATACATCTATGATTAGACGTACTGAAAATCATGTAATATTCAAATTATACAAACTTAACTACTTAAATATAAGTTCTAACAATTTATAGCTAAATTTCAGACAAAAATAACTAGAAAAATATATCCTAATACAAATAATGTTAATATCACCGCTTTAATATTACAATATAATTAGGCCCAAAGGCTTATACCTATTGGAGATGGGCACAATTAATGATCTTTTATTCTTAAATTCTAATCTGATGGTCATGCATTGAAGATGCTGGCATATTTTTAGATGTGGAGGGTTTGTTTTTTGTGTGCGATTTAACCACTATTTGTGTGATGGGCTGAGAAGTTGGCAGTTTCTTCATGCATGGGCCTGACGCTTTCACTAATTTTTTTTTTTAAGCGATTTTTTAACAGCTGTGCTAGTATAAATATAAATAATGTTAATACTAACACTTCAATACTACGTAAATAATATACGTAACTAATATAAGTGATACTAGTTTATAATAATGTTAATACCACCGCTTTAATATTACAATTTAATATAAATATAAATAACGTTAATACTAACACTTCAATACTACGTAAATAATATAAGCGATACTAATTTATAATGCAAAAAGTTAAATTTTCTTCGTGTGGGCGGCACCGCTATCTGTGAAACAATTATCTTGTAACACTTGTCTTGTCCATGTATATACTCAATAAACCTAGGGCATGAAAAATGGAGCTTTTATCATGCTCTAACACGCTGTTTTTGTCAGCTTGGGACGATTATCGGAGCGTCATGAACATAATATTTGTGCGTTTTGTTTGGACAATTTTCATGTAGTCCAGGCAAGGAACTACGTGGTCCCGGGATGAAATGAGATCTGTGCAGAATACTTACAAGTATCTTCTATGTTATGCCACCGCATGAGCTAATGTTGTCATGGTTCACATGATTTCCAATGATCCGCATCTGCATCTTCATGCCCATGGGTGATCCCCAATGAGGGCAATGGAGATTAGAAACAAATGAATTAAAATAGGAAGTATAGCATGTAAGCTAAGTTATTCTCATCGCATTCTCATTATTTTGGACTTAAGAGACATAAACCAGTCTGATTTCGGCAATCAATGGTAAACAGTTTTCTACCTCTCCCCCCACATTCTATAGTCAAGGGAATCTTTAAGTATGTAAACAATTAAGAAAAAAAATATTTTCACCCATCCTAAAATATATTAGTAATAATGACATTTAAGTAAAACGCACTTGATATAAGCTTATCTATTTATATTAATCATTTTTTACTTAAATGTGGTTATTGTTAGTTGACTCCCTACATAACTTTGAAGAAAAATATTATTTTTTTAATAAATTAATATATACTTAATGTATTAATTAATTTACAATATAAATGTACTAATTAAAATATTAATGTTTTAATTGATTGAAAGTTAATTCATTATTACATTAATGTAATGTATAAAATAAAGTATTAATACATTGCATCAATAGATTAATATATACTATAATGCATTAATTAATCAATAAACTATTAATACATTAATAAAAGAGTAATACATTATTAAAGTATTAATACATTAATAATATATTTTAATATAAATATGATGTCTTAATTAAAGTATTAATTTACATGAGTGTATAATGTAACATATTAATTGTTTGACACATTAATAAATACATTATTAAAGTATTGATACATGGATATTATTGTAATTAGTAATAAATTATTAAAGTATGATACAATAATAATATAATGTATTAATTAACAAATATAAATTTAAAGTATTAATGCACTAATAAAGTAACATATGAATAATGCATTATTAAAGTAAAAATATCTTAATAAATACATTATAAAAATGGTAATACATTAATTATACATTTTTAAAGCATTAATTTGCATTAATTTAAAATAACCTTGGTTGGCTATGGTTTGTCATGACCATAGTTTCTTATAGTTGACCATTAACAAGCTTTACTTTGGTAGACCTTCGTTGACTTTGGGAATGAAAGTTTGACTATGGTTGACCATGACCTTGCTTGACCATGACCATGGTTGATTGTGGTTGAGCATGGTTGACAATGTTAGGGACCTAACCCCTCACATAGATAGAATAATATATTTTTCATGTAACAAAGGCTAGTGATGCAAGAGCATCGCAAGAAAGCAAAAGCGGAGGACAGCTCGATGTGCACCAACGCACATTTTGAAGATATTTTGAAATTCAAAAGGATGACACATTAATGTAATATCCGGAGAAGATACATTTGCATTTATGGTTTGGAGATTGTAACACACATCATGAGCAATTTCTTTCATCTATTTGTTGGAGGCAATTAATGTAATAAATGTAAATTAGATATAGGCTTTAATTCGATTAGATAGCTTGAGTAGTAGGAGGGAAAACTCTAGAATTCTCCCTTGTATGTATTGTATTGTATCATTATTCTCAATAAAAAGGATAGTAGAGAAAGAGAATAGGAGAGCAGAGAAGAACAAAGACTTTAGAAGTTGTATAAGCAGATAGTTGTTGCTATAGAACCCATGTACAAAAGCACTTGAGTTAATATAAGAATTCTTTGATTCAATTTCATGGTGTTGTTATGGTCATTGTTTACATCTATTGAATGGCATGTTTATAGTTTTCTTATATGCTCTGTTGTGCATTTGTTTCAATGCTTATGTGTATCATTTTATGTTGCATGTATGAAGTCTGTGAGAGGGAGAGTATGAGTTTCAATTGTTTCTCTTCTTGATAATTCCCGCAAGGAGTACAGTGAAGGTCCGCAAAGAGTGCGTTGACAAGAATCTAAGTTTTACCTTAGACCAACTCAGGAGTGATACCGTTGTTTTCATACCAGTAGAAGGACAAGTATAACACAGAGGCATGGAAGGTGTGCAGAGGCAGGTTGAAGTCTTAGACTTTTCCAACCCAGTGGGTGGTTGAAGAATTTATGTTGTAAGAAGTGCACAGGATGGGAGGGTTCAAATAATTAGAGATTATCGTGAAGCCGCAAGGAGTGCGGGCAGAATCCCTTAGAATCCTTGAGTTAGTAGCCAACGTTAAGCTCAGGAGGGATAGAAACTTGGAAAGTTCAAAGGAAGGACGAGGGTTGAAGTCACCTTCTAGAAATCAATCTCAGAAGGGTGACGTCGAGTTATTTGGCCAGGAGCATCGAGAACATGAATGGATGGTTGAAATCTTCGGAGGGAGAAACATCGATTTTTCGTGGACCGTTGGATCCAGTGGATCAGCGGAGATGTTAAGGCTCAGTGTCTTTCAACACTCGCAAGCTCAAGAGAGGTAGCAGTTGTTGGATCTGAATCAACAAGAGCCATTGGTTTGGGCGCTTTGAATTTCGACATTTCAGAGGTCAGAAGTGTGGAGGAAGTCGGTTTTGGGAATCCCTGATACGTGAAGTCCCGACACGATCTAGACCATCAGATTGTGGGAGGTTCAGGAACCTCAATCCATGGAAAGGAAAGTCGTGAGTTTGGACTTTGGGAAAAGGAAGAGAGTCGCATCGTGAACTCGTAAGTTGTGAAATCCCATCGTGCTCAGAAGTAAAGCCCTAGGACTTGAATGGAGGTCATATGGTGAAAGAATAAGGGAGGAGCTAAAGACCCGTTAGCCATTTTTACGGTTTCGGGGATTGGAGGAGTCAGGGGGGACTCATAATAGAAATCGCAAAGTCACAAAATCTGAAACGCCTTTGCGGGTTAAGTCAGTGATCACGCCAAGTGGTCACGTGGAGTGGAGGTTTGTGCCTAGTGCTTGTTCACACAGATGTAACTTCTAAGGAGGACCTATGGTATTATATGCATTGAAGGTTCCAGTGGGGACTAAGGAGTCGTTTTGATTCAAAGAAATAGGAAGATCCAAAGATCAAGAGGTCATGCAGAACCTACTGAGGTAGGGGTGCTACGTCGGGTGGTATCAGAGCCTACAATCATTGTTTTCTGTAAGTAAGAGGAGATAGAAGGCAAGTTGTGATTTGAATTCTACGTAGAATAGATTGAAATAATGTCACTAAGAAGACGTCAAGAGAGACCCATGCCCGATGGAAACGTGGAAAGGGAAATGAGAGAAATTCATGCTCAAGTGGATGTTATGGAGACAACACAGAGACGAACAACTGATACTGGAGGTATCAGTGAGGTTGAAAGAGAAAACGAAGATGGAGTCGAAGAAGAAGTTGTAGCCGAAGATGCTGTGGAAGAACTTCTATGCAAATTTGTTGCAAGAATAGGGGCCAGAGAAAAAAATGGACATCCCGATGTATCAAGGCAACTTAGACGTTGAGGAGATTCTATATTGGTTTAGAGATATGGATAAATACTTCGACTATGAGGATATCAAAGAAGATAAGAAAGTAAAACATGTTGTCACTAGACTGAAAGGGCATGCAACACTATGGTGGGATGAACTGCAGGCTGACAGGCGTTGCAAAGGCAAACAAAGAATCAAAAGCTGGGATAGGATGGTCGCAAAGATGAAATCCAAGTTTATACCCAGATATTACCAAATTAATCTGTTTCGAAGAATGCAGGATTTGAGACAGAAAGGGATGACAGTGAAGGAATACACTCAATAATTTTACAGACTCAACATCAAAGTTGGTTATCGCGAGAGTCATGATGAAAAAGTCCCCAGATACATGAATGGCTTGAGATATGAAATTCAATATGAGATGAGCATGGTGACAATGAGGAATGTAGAAGATGCTTATCAAATTGCTTCAAAGGGAGAAGTAAAATTGGCTCGAAAGAAAGGTCAAAGGGGCAGAGGTAGAAGTCATAGAAGAGTACAGGACGAACAACTGATACTTTGTACAGAGATGAAAAATTGGGCTTCTGTACTCTGTACAGAGACGAACAACTGATATTGGGCAGAGGTGAATTCAGGATAGAGTACAGAAGCCCAAGGATGAATACAAGAAACCTCATACTCACCCAGAAAGGGGAGGCAACTCACAAGGAGGACAATATGTCAACATGAACACTTTTCCTCGAGCCAGAGAAAGAGGAAGAGACAAAGGTGGTGAAATAAAGTCGTTTGTTTGTGGAAAGATAGCACACAAGTCTTTTGAATGTCCCGATAGAAAAATGGATGTAGGAGGAGAAGCTCACATTTAAGAAGCGTAAAGGCGAAATGTTGAGGCAGAATATGAAGAAGGTGGAAGATCTTTCATGATGAGGAAAATTCTCTTGAATCTATAGAAAGAGATAGAGAATCTAGTCCAAAGGAACAATTTGTTTAGAACTTCTTGCAAGACGAAGG
Organism: Picea engelmannii; assembly: GCA_009831015.1. Classification (NCBI taxonomy): domain Eukaryota; kingdom Viridiplantae; phylum Streptophyta; class Pinopsida; order Pinales; family Pinaceae; genus Picea; species Picea engelmannii. Next base: position 1,221,004 of record ML779033.1, read on the forward strand.
ATAGGGTATGCAAGGTGATTGTAGATAGTGGAAACACGGATAATCTAGTATCCACAAAAATGGTGGAGAAGCTGGAATTGGATATAGTTGCACATCCGAGCCCATACAAGGTTTCATGGTTGCAAAAAGGACATCAAGTAACTGTCACTAAACAATGTTTAGTTGAATTTAAGATAGGGGGATATAGGGATGAGATCTTATGTGACGTTATTTCCATGGATGTCTTTCATCTTTTGTTGGGGAGACCGTGGAAATATGACAGGAATGTTGTTCATGACAGAAGAAAGAACACATACACCTTGGAGAAGAATGGTAGGATGCATATGTTGCTGTCAATTGAAGACAAGAGGGTGAAAGAAGAAAGAAGAAATACTATACTTCTCATGAGTGGGAAGGAAATTCTGGATGAATACAAGAAAGATAAAGACATACAGTTTGTTGTGGTGAGAAAACCTAGAGTCATCTTGACTAGTACTTTGATGGATGATCTATTGGAGGAAATTCAGCAAATGGTTGAGAATTTCACTGATATAGTGGTGGACGGTTTACCTTGTTCATTGTTTCCCATCATAAGTATAAGCCATCACATTTGAGACACCTAACTCTAGTGATGAGGAGGTTGCAGCAAGAGAAGTTGTTGATAAATCTGAAGAAATCATCTTTCATAAAGACAAAACTCATTTATTTGGGTTTTGTGATCTCTTTGAATGAGTTGAAGATGGATCCTCAAAAAGTAAAAGCAATCAAAGATTGGACATCACCAAGGAATATCTTTGAAGTCATAAGCTTCCATGGATTATATATCTTTTACAGGAAGTTCATCAGGAATTTTAGTGGAATTTTTGTACCAATGATGGACATAGTCAAGAAAATACATAAATCTTTTCATTGGACAAAGGAAGCAGAGAAAAGTTTTGTTAAAGGAGAAGATAACTAGACAACCAGTTCTGGTTCTGCCAAATTTCAGTAAGACATTTCGAGTGAGATGTGACACAAGTGGATTTGCGATTGGAGTAGTCTTAAGTCAAGACAATAGACCAGTTGCATACTTCAGTGAGAAGCTAAATGATGCCAAAAGGAATTATTCCACGTATGATAAAGAGTTTTATGTAGTCATACAAGCGTTGAAGAAATTGAGGCACTACTTGGTTCCAAAAGAGTTCGTTTTGTATAGCGACAACCATGCCTTACAGTTTATAACCAGACATGAGAAACTGAATGAGAAGCATGAAAAATGGGTTGAATTTATGCAGAAATTTACTTTTGTTATAAGGAACATTTGTGGAAATGCTAATAAGGTTTTTGATGCATCGAGCATAAAATGTTTGATTCTGCAGGAGTTTCGAGTGAAGACCTTAGGTTTTGATAGCCTTAAGGACATGTACAAAGATGATTTAGATTTCAAGGATGCTTATGAAGCATGTGATAATCTTGTTCTAAGAGACAGAAGCCAATAGGTTGAATATTTGATATAGGATGGATTATTATTCAAAGGAAATCAGTTGTGTATCCCGAAGAGTTCTATGAGAGAAAACCTTTTGAAGGAAAATCATAGTGGAGGATTGGTTGGACACTTCAGCCATGATAAAACATTTGCACAACTGAACAGTTTGTATTATTGGCCAGGGATGAGGATAGATGCCCAGAAGTTTGTGAAGAGATGTAGAATTTTCCAGCATGCAAAGGGGAAAAGACAGAATACGAGATTGTACCAACCATTTCCAGTACTAGAGAGGCCACGGGACGCGGTAAGGATGGATTTTGTGTTAGGACTGTCGAGAACACAGAGGGGTTGTGATTCCATATTCGTGGTAGTCGACAGATTCTCAAAAATGACACATTTCATTCCATGTCATAAAACCAGTGATGCAACACACATTGCAAATCTGTTTTTCAAAGAAGTTGTTTGACTTTATGGTTTACCCAAGAGTGTTGTTTCAGATCGAGATACCAAATTTGTTGGTCATTTTTGGAGGAAACTATGGAAAAATCTCGGAACGAATTTATCTTTTAGCTCAGCATATCACCCTCAGATGGATGGACAAACTGAGGTAGTAAATCAAAGTTTGGGAGACTTGTTGAGGAGTTTAGTAGCTGAACATCATAATCAATGGGATCACAATTTGGAACAAGTAGAATTTACATATAATGACTCACCTAATCGGAGAACAGGGTAGAGCCCATTCCAGATAATGTATGGAATGCATCCAAGAGGAGTATCCGAGTTGAGAGGCTTAGATCAGAGTGAATTAGGAAGTGTTGGAGCAGAAGATTTTGTAGCAGAAATGTGAGAACTCCATAGTAAGATTAAAGAGGGGTTGCAGAGTTCCAACCTGGAATATAAGCACAGAGAAGATCAACACAGAAGAGAGCTTCAATTCGAAGTGGGAGATCTAGTCTTAGCACATCTAAGAAAATAAATATTACCAAGGGGAACATATAATAAGATAAAAATGAAAAAGATAGGGCCATGTAAGATTCTAAGAAAATTCGAGGCAAATTCTTATGAGATAGAATTTCTAGATGACGTGGGCATATCACCCATATTCAATGTAGAAGTTATGTATCCTTACAAATAATATGAAGTGATAGGAGAAGCGACTTAGAAGGAAGTTCAGTGGGTCAAACAAATGCCTGTAGATGGAAAAAAATCATTGATCAGAGAGTTAGAAAGAGGACTTGAAGGAAGATGTATTTTGAATACTTGGTAAAGTGGAAGGGACACCCTATTGAAGATGCCAGTTGGGAAGGAAAAGCAGAGATCCAAAAACATGAACAAATGGTGCAAGATCTCATGAACAGGAGTCCATGAATTTTTTATCCAGAGGAGTATGATGTAGGAGCATCGCAAGCAAACAAAAACGGAGAAAATCTAGATGCGCACCAGTGCACATTTTGAAGATATTTTGAAATTCAAAAGGATGGCACATTAATGTAATATCTGGAAAAGATACATTTTCATTTATGGTTTGGAGATTGTAAGGCAGATCTTGAGCGGTTTCTCTCATCTGTTTGTTGGAGGTAATTAATGTAATAAATGTAAAGAAGATATAGGATTTAATTCAATTAGATAGATTGAGTAGTAGGAGGGAAAACTCTAGAATTCTCCCTCGTATGAATTGTATTGTATCATTATTCTCAATAAAAATAAGAGTAGAGCAAGAGAATAGGAGAGTAGAGAAAAACAAAGACTGTAGAAGTTGTATAAGAATATAGTTGTTGCTATAGATCCCATGTACATAATCACATGAGTTAATATAAGAAAGCTTTGATTCAATTTCATGGTGTTGTTATGGTCATTGTTTACATCTATTGAATGGTATGTTTACAGTTTGCTTATATTCTTTGTTGTGCATTTGTTTCAATGCTTATGTGTATGATTTCATGTTGAATGTATAAATTCTGTGAGAGGGAGAGTATGCGTTTCAATTGTTTCTCTTCCTGAGAATTCCCGCAAGGAGTGCAGTGAAGGTATGAAAGGAGTGTGTTGAGAAGACTCTAAGTTTTACCTCAGACCAGCTCAGGAGAGATACCATTGTTTTCATACCAGTAGAAGGGAAAGTATAGCGCAGAGCCATGCAAGGTGTGCATAGGTAGGTTGAAGTCTCATACTTTTCCAACCTAGTGAGTGGTTGAAGGATTTCTGTCGCAAGAAGTGCACAGGATTAGAGAGTTCAGATAATCAGAGATTATCGTGAAGCCGCAAGGAGTGCGGGAAAAATCCCTTAGAATCCTTGAGTTAGCAGCCAATGATAAGCTCACGAGGGATAAAAACTTGTAAAGTTCAAAGGAAGGACGAGGGTTGAAGTCACCTCGCAGAAATCAAGCTCAGAAGGGTGACACAAAGTTATTTGGCTAGAGCATCGAGAACTTGAACGAACAATTGAATTCTTCGGAGGGAGAAACACCGATTTTCCGTGGACCGTTGGATCCAGTGGATCAACATAGAGGTTAAGGCTGAGTGTCTTTCAACACTCACAATCTAAGGAGAGGTAGCACACATTGGATCTGAATCAATGAGATTCGTTGGTTTGGGTGCTTTGAATTTTGGCATTTCGGAGGTCGAAAGTGTGGAGGAAGTCATTTTCGGGAATCCTCGATATGCGAAGCCCCGACACAATCTGTACCATCAGGTTCTGAGAGGTTGAGGACCATCGATCCATGGAAAGGAAATTCATGAGTTCAAACTTCGGGAAAAGGAAGAGAGTCGCATCACGAACTCGTAAGTCACAAAATCCCGACGCACTCGGAAGTAACGCCCTAGGACTTGACTGGAGGTCATATGGTGAAATCATATGGGAGGAGCTAAAGACCCATTAGCCCTTTTCGGGTTTTGGGGATCAGAGGAGTCAGGGGGGACTCGTAATAAAAATTGTGAAATCCAAAACTTATTTTCAGATTAAGTCGGTGATCACGCCACGTGGTCACGTGCAGTGGAGGTTCATGTGTAGTGTTTATTCACGTAGACATAACTTCTAAGGAGGACCTATAGTATTATATGCATTGAAGGTTCTAGTGGGGACTAAGAGGTCATTTCATCTCAAAGAAATAGGAAGATCCAAAGACCGGGAGGTCACATAGAACCTACTAAGGTAGGGGTGTTGCTTCAACTAGAATTAGTTAATAAGTCCTAAATATATTTTCCATGTAATAAAACCTGGCAATAGTTAGTAAGACCTATTTAATAATTATGAACAAGTCAATGTAAGAAGACCTAATAGAAGATTGTTCTTCTAGAAAGATCTTCCTCTAAAATATTTTTTAGAAGAAATAATTAGTATAAATAAGAGTAGAGACATCACAAAACTCAACTCTTGAGAATTATTGTAATAGATCTCTTCTTTGTTGGAGGTTTCCCCCTCGAAGAGGCAAGTTAACATTATTTTATTTGAATAAAGATATTATTTCTGGTATTTCTCTTCTCAATATTTTGTTGTTTCATTGATATATGTTGAATATTTGATGCAGGAGCATCGCTCCACGTCAGCAACCAGCCAGCCACGTCAGCACGCATGCATTCAGAGTTGAAAGGGAGGCACAGCCTCATTCAAATTTGAATTGAATGTAATTTAATGCTTAGGCTGGTGAGCCATGGAAGTCGTTCCTTTGAGAAGGCGTTAGGTAGATTGGCCTTTATTGTAGGATCGACTGAGATCTAGATCCAGGCGCTGGACTAAACAACCATTGATTGTAATTAAATAGGGTAGGTGAACCTGGAGGGAAGGCTCGATGAGCCCCTCAGGTAAAAGAGATTTTCATATCTCATTTTGAGTTAGACGAGTTAGAGAGGAGAAGAGCCAAGGAGAGCTCTAGAACACCTTTGTAAAATACAGGCATTTGCCATTGTTTAATATAAACAGAAGTATTTTTTCCTGCATATGTTCTGTCTTATATGCATGTTTGTGGGTGTTCATTTCATACTATATTTGTGTGTTGTTATCATGCCATTATAGGTATTTGTTGATTTCAGGTTGAGGGTCTTTGAGGTTTCATGTCTGGAGGGCATGACAGAGTGTTGCAGACTCTGAATACTGGTGCACGAGTGCACTCATGAACTCTGAGGAGTCAGGCGAAGACGTGCTGAGGCACAAGACTAAGATCAATAGCTCAAAGGAAGAAGACCTTAAGGTTGTTGAATACCTTGGAGGTGAGGTCGTGGATAAGAAACACAGTTGCAGACAGAATCTCTTAGGATTTCTGTAGGAGCTCTGCCAAGTGGGCATTGAGCGTGTGTACAGTGGTGCACAAAGGAAGGAACTCTGTTGAAAGTTTGAAGAAGGAACATAATCACTAAGGATTCTGGAAGCTCTGCCAGAGGGGCATTGAGCAGGTGCATAGGTGCACAGGAAGACAGAACTGTTGAGTGTTCTGTGAAAGAGGAGAAGATACTCCGCCAGGAGGGCGTTGAGAAAGTGTGCAAGTAGGTACAACAGAGCAAAGAACTCGTTGAGTTCTGGAAGTTGGAGGAAAGGTCCACTGAGGGAAATTTCACTAGGTTATTGAATACCCAAAAGCACTCAAGAAGAGGATTGAGCAGAAGGATAGCCAGGAGGCATCCAATTCATTCTCCATCCGAGGGAGAAGAAGGACAGAAACCCCTTAGGGGCCTGAGTGATTGTATAAGATCAGGAGGGCAGCACCGTGTGTGCGTAGAGGTTCTGCAAGGAGTGCAGATGCAAGAATCCTTTAAGGATATGTAAGGAGAAGAAAGCTCAAGAGGAGCAAGCGTTTGTACATGCACGGTGAAGCTCACAGTTCGGGAGCCCATTGAGGAAAGAAGATAAGGTTTGAGACCTTGAAGGAACTAAATTCCTTCCAAGTGTTGGGAAGAAATCACAGAAGCTCGAGGGAGCACAACTACCATCAGATCGGCAGGAGAGAACAGATCTGGACCGTCGAGTAGTTCATGTCTAGGAGGAGTGCCAGAAGAAGCGCACAGGTGAGGAGGACCGACAGCCGTCAGATCTCATAAGAGAAATCTCGTCAGCCATCGGATAGGGAGAAGGCACACGAAGTTTAGCGGCCGGAGCAGAGCGCACAAGGAGAATATATCTGGGTCATCCGATCTGGGAAGATACCCGACAGCCGTCGGATCTATAGGAAGTTGCACGGAGGTTGAGCCTTCGTGAACAACAGGGGAGAAGCCATCAGGAAATCGGGATTCTCGAGGTCATAAGAACCTGGGAATCAATCGCCGCGAAATCCAGACAAGGATCAGGATCGTCTGTTGGTAGAGGGAGAACGTGGAGGAGATCAAGGCGCCATCGTTGTTTGACGCATCGGGAAATCAGAGTTCCCGAGGACAAGAGAATCGGGACACTAGGAAGTCTCAAAATCCTGACATAATCGGGATCGTCCATTTAGGAGGACGCGTGGAAACCATCAACGCACCGGGGAAAAATAGTGACAGTATCCGGCGTGGAGGACAGGTGTCAGACATCTGGAGGCACGTCAGAAATCGGCATATCATGAGTCCTGTGGGTGTATACACTTAGGCACCGGAAACCCCGTAGCCCCGACAGAGTAAGGTAGCGGTCACAGGAGTTGGCCATATGAGTGGGAGCTAAGCTCAGGAAGGCGAGCGCATGAAAAGGATCCATCGGGGATCGGAGAATCGCGAGTCCCGGGGACATGTGTATTGTGTCATCGCAAACACCGAAACCCCGATGAGAGTAGCCTCGAAAAGAGGTAAGGCCACGGTAACGGAGGCAGGTCATATAGACCAAGCTCGTAGCAAAGGGGCTAACGAAGAAAAGAACCCATCGGGAAGGTTAAGAAGAAAACCCCGATAGGAAGGTATATGGTAACGGTCTTGTGAGCACGGTCATATAGACCAAGGCATAGCCAGGAGGGGTGTGTCGGCAGATTTCCCCATCGGTAATCTGGGATTTGAGAGGACTATGACTCTCGACAATAGGAACCCCGAGGCCCCGACAATGAATCGGGGATAACCACGGCTAAGTGCAGAGGATGTGGGGAGGAACTAAAGGACCTATGGATCGGGTATTACAGAGGGATTCCCGAGAGGAATCTAAAGATCCTCTTCGACTCGGTAGAGAAATTGAACGATCCTATGAGAAGGAGAGCGGGACGGGTGTGGTCGTGATTACTTACTGCATCAAGTGGTATCAGAGCAGGATTTCATCTGTATATTGCAGGTGAAGTAAGACAGAGCGCTAGAGACTCTGTAAGGACTTGCTTGCAGGTAGGAAGCCGTCCATAGACAGTCAGCAGGACTGTGAGAGGATGATGAAGCTGGAACACTCAAGGATGCAGAGTGACAGCAACAGATCTATCAGGGAGGCAGACATAGACAGCAAGATGGCTACTGAGGGCCAGAGAAAGAAGAGGAAGGCAAAAAAGCTTGCCGAATGGGACAGAGAAGAGACTAGAAAGCTCTATAAATTAAAAGAAGACATGGAGAAGCTGGAACTGCGGATACGGAAGGATAGGAGGATGAGACAAATGCGAAATTTTCCCATGAAGAAGGCAAAGGTAAAGTGGCCAGTCAGAGAGCTGATGGTCAGGAGACAACGCAAACTATTGAGAAAATGGTTAAGGTATGCTGAAAACCTCAAGGCCACAAAGGAGGATATGATTGATCATTGTTGGCCAGAGACTGGAAAGGGTCTCGATGATTGGGATGATGAAGAAGATGAATTGGGATCGTCTGAAGATCTCATGGACTTCTAGGAGGGCAGTGGAAGGTTTCCAAATTTCTAGATGGGCAAGGGAACAGAGATGAGATCGGTTGAAGATCTCATGGACTGTCAGGAGGACAGTGAGGAAACTTTGCATTGCCAGCTGGTCAATGATCAGAGATCGATGCGGGATCTCGAAGACTGCCAGGAGGGCAGCAGAAGCGTGTCAAACTGCCAGGTGGGAAGAGATGAGAATTTGGGACTAGCTGGAAGTCTCAGGGACTCTTTGGAGAGTTCAATTCAGCAAGGAGTGTTGATGAAGATGGGATCAGTTGATCTCATAGTCTGCCAGGAGGGTAGCCGAGACATCCCATATTGCCAAGTGGGCAGGGATGAGCAGATGAATTTGGATCAGCCAGAGAAGCTGAAAGAGCAGATGAGATTGTCTGAGGGTCTCATAAACTCAGAGGTGAGTTGGAATCAACCAGGGGAGCTGACAGAGCAGGTGGGCTCAAAGATAGATTTGGATCAGCAGATGCAGCTGAAAAAGGATGAACATCAGGAGGATATTCTAATGATTGGGGGAATTGGAATATTCCTACCATCTTCCCAGGAGGAGGCAGACAATTCTGTTGAAGATGGTGCAACAACAGAAGAACAGTCACAGCTGGAGATGACTTTCAAAAGGGAATTGGAGTAGACATTGGAGATTGCCCAAGCAGATGAAGAGCAGAATGAGCGTTTTGAGGAACAACTCAACAATTTCATCCAGCAAGCTGAGAGTGTTGTAGCATTGGAGCTGACAGCAGAATAAGAAGCAGAAGACGAAGAAGAAGAAGACGAGCATTCTGAGGAATGGCTCAGCATTTTCAGCCACGAAGCTGAAAAGAATGCAACAGAGGAGGTTGCAAAAGAAGAGGAACAAGAAGTAGACAGCATATTCTTTGTTGATCTGTGGGATCAATTTGAAGCCCTGGAGGAAAGGATAAAAGTGCAGGGCATGCACATCCAACAGATGAAGTTGGACATGGATAAGGAAGGTGTGGGAGATCATGATGATCTTCCCAATGACCAAAATTTTTTGCAGCTGAGGAAACTGCAAGAACTGGACGAGCCAAGGGAGAAGCTGGATGAAGTGATCGAGGAGATCAGCAGGCTGATGTTGGGGTCAGCAAGAACTGCCAGCTGGGAGCAGCTGGGCAGAAGGAAAGAGACAGCAGTAGCAGTGCAGCAGAAGCAACAACAGCAGCAGAAAGGAGCACATGGAAAGCTCCAGATATTTATTTGGGATCCAGGAGGATTTTCAACCACTTACAGGGGAAGCTCATGAGCAGGAGCTCATGATTTTTGCAGTTGTGGAGTATGATGCAGGAGCATCGCTCCACGTCAGCAGCCAGCCAGCCACGTCAGCACGCATGCATTCAGNTGAGAAGGCGTTAGGTAGATTGGCCTTTATTGTAGGATCGGCTGAGATCTAGATCCCGACGTTGGACTAGAAAACCATTGATTGTAATTAAATAGGGTATGTGAACCTGGAGGGAAGGCTCGATGATCCCCTCAGGTAAAAGAGATTTTCATATCTCATTTTGAGTTAGATGAGTTAGAGAGTAGAAGAGTCGAGGAGAGCTCGAGAACACCTTTGTAAAATACAGGCATTTGCCATTGTTTAATATAAACAGAAGCAGTTTTTCCTGCATATGTTATGTCTTATATGCATGTCTGTGGGTGTTCATTTCATACTGTATTTCTGTGTTGTTATCATGCCATTATAGGTATTTGTTGATTTCAGGTTGAGGGTCTTTGTGGTTTCATGTCTGGAGGACATGACAGAGTGTTGCAGACTCTGAATACTGGTGCACGAGTGCACTCCTAAACTCTGAGGAGTCAGGCGAAGACGTGCTGAGGCACAGGACTGAGATCAATAGCTCAGAGGAATAAGACCTCAAGGTTGTTGAATACCTTGGAGGCGAGGCTGTGGATAAGAAACACAGTTGTAGACAGAATCTCTTAGGAGTTCTGTAGGAGCTCTGCCAAGTGGGCATTGAATGTGTGTATAGTGGTGCACAAAGGAAGGAACTTTGTTCAGAGTTCGAAGAAGGAACACAATCACTGAGAATTCTGGAAGCTCTGCCAGAGGGGCATTAAGCAGGTGCATAGGTGCATAGGAAGACAACATTGTTGAGTGTTATGTGAAAGAGGAGAAGATACTCCGCTAGGAGGGCATTGAGAAAGTGTGCAAGCAGGTACAACAGAGGAAAGAACTCTTTGAGTTCTGGAAGTTGGAGGAAAGGTCCACTGAGGGAACTTTCACTGGGTTACTGAATAACCAGAAGCACTCAAGAAGAGGCTTCAGTAGAAGGATAGCCAGGAGGCATCCAATTCATTCTCCATCCGAGGGAGAAGAAGGACAGAAACCCCTTAGGGGACTGAGTGATTGTATAATATCAGGAGGGACAACACCGTGTGTGCGTAGAGGTTTTGCAAGGAGTGCAGACGCTAGAATCCTTTAAGGATACGTAAGGAGAAGAAAGCTCAAGAGGAGCAAGCGTTTGTACATGCACGGTGAAGCTCATGGTTTGGGAGCCCGTTGAGGAAAGAAGATAAGGTTTGAGACCTTGAAGGAACTGAATTCCTTCCAAGTGTTGGGAAGAAAGCGCAGAAGCTCGAGGGAGCACAACAACCATCAGATCGACAGGAGAGAACAGATCTGGACCGTCGAGCATTTTATGTCTAGGAGGAGCACCGGAAGAAGCACACAGGTGAGGAGGACCGACAACCGTCGGATCTCATAAGAGAAATCCCGTCAGCCATCGGATCGGGAGAAGGCGCACGAAGTTTAGCGGCCGAAGCAGAGTGCACAAGGAGAATAGATCTGGGTCGTCCGATCTGGGGCAGATACCCGAAAATTGTCGGATCTGTAGGAAGTTGCACAGAGGTTGAGCCTTCGTGAACATCAGGGGAGAAGACATCGGGAAATCGGGATTCTCGAGGTCATAAGAACCTGGGCATCAATCGCTGCGAAATCTCGAGAAGGATCTGGACTGTCTGTTGGTAGAGGGAGCAAGTGGCGGAGATCGAGGTGCCATCGGTGTTTGACGCATCGGGAAATCGGAGTTCTCGAGGACAAGAGAACCGAGACACTAGGAATTCTCGAAATCCCGACATAATCGGGATCGTCCATTTAGGAGGACGCATGGAAACCATCAGTGCACTGGGGAAAAACAACGACAGGAGCCGGCGTGGAGGACAGGTGTCAGACATCTGGAGGCGCGTCGGAAATCGGCATATCATGAGTTCCGTGGGTGTATACACTTAGGCACCAGAAACCCCGTAGCCCCGACAGAGTAAGGTAGTGGTCATAGGAGTTGGCCATATGAGTGGGAGCTAATCTCAGGAAGGCTAGCACATGAAAAGGATCCATCGGGGATCGGAGAATCGTGAGTGCCAGGGACATGCGTATTGTGTCATCGCAAACACCGAAACCCCGATGAGAGTAGCCTCGAAAAGAGGTAAGGCCACGGTCACGGAGGCAGGTCATATAGACTAAGCTCGTAGCGAAGGGGATAACGAAGAAAAGAACCCATCGGGAAGGTTAAGCACAAAACCCCGATAGGAAGGTATATGGTAACGGTCTTGTGAGAACGGTCATATAGACCAAGGCATAACCAGGAGGGGTGTGTCGGCAGATTGCCCCATCGGTAATCGGGGATTTGAGAGGATTGTGACTCTCGACAATAAGAACCCCGAGGCCCCGACAGTGAATCGGGGATAACCACGGCTAAGTGCAGAGGACGTGGGGAGGAACTAAAGGACCTGTGGATCGGGTATTACAGAGGGATTCCCGAGAGGAATCTAAAGAGCTTCTTCGGCTCAGTAGAGAAATTGAACGATCATGTGAGCAGGAGAGCACGACGGGTGTGGTCACGATTACTTACTGCATAAATATTCTTATTTTTGGATATTATATTACATCGGGTACTTTACAAGTGGTATCAGAGCACCTTCCTTGCGGGAAGTGTGGGTATTGTAAGCATATTTAAAGCACAAAGATGTGTCATTCAATGGGTAAACCAAGATTCTATTATAATTCTAAACAAAGGTTAACTTATACTTTTTAACGGTTACTTGAATTATCATCTAAATTATTACATTCCTTTTGTCCACTACTTAGTGGGTGCAACGAATTTAAATGTAAAACCCTGTCCCATCTTCTCATAAATCATAACCTAGTCCCCTACTATTTATACCTCCGCCATTACTCTATTATTTCATCTGTAACTATGTCGTCTTCCACTTTGGTGGAGTATCATAGATATGAGGAAGATGGCATGTTCGAAGGTTCCAGGCTGGCGTTCGTCCTCCCTGACATCGAAAGAGGTAAGGGTTTTATTTTGTCTTCCAAACATTCTATGTGAAAAAAATGACTTAGTGTCAATCCTTAATGTATATGCAATTTTATTTCAACATTTATTGAATCTTCTATTATAAATTATGTTTATATTATTTCTGTCTGATTATAATATTACCATTTATTCTCCGGATTTTCGAACAAATAATCCCCACTCTTAGTTTACTGAAGTTATCCTTAGTAGTAATAACTTCGCCTTTAGTTATACCACGAAACTTATAAACCTCACAATTTGGAAACCAAGCTCTCCAATGTTTTTTCGAGTTTGGTAATCATTACGTACTTATTGAACCCCACGAAAAACTAACATTATCCCTAGCCCAAATCATAGGTTTTGGCCCTTAGTTATTTATTAGTCTGCTTTATTTGATAGTTAAATTTCTATTATCGCCTATTTCTTCCATAATTTCTTGGGATTTACCAAAATAGTTATCTCATTCTACTTAAATGAAGTTCGCCCCCGTGATTTAAATTTCCCAAAACAAGCCCATTGTTATCATCCTAACATTCCTTTTTCTTTACATAAATTCAGCTCCAATANGAACAAATAATCCCCACTCTTAGTTTACTGAAGTTATCCTTAGTAGTAATAACTTCGCCTTTAGTTATACCACGAAACTTATAAACCTCACAATTTGGAAACCAAGCTCTCCAATGTTTTTTCGAGTTTGGTAATCATTACGTACTTATTGAACCCCACGAAAAACTAACATTATCCCTAGCCCAAATCATAGGTTTTGGCCCTTAGTTATTTATTAGTCTGCTTTATTTGATAGTTAAATTTCTATTATCGCCTATTTCTTCCATAATTTCTTGGGATTTACCAAAATAGTTATCTCATTCTACTTAAATGAAGTTCGCCCCCGTGATTTAAATTTCCCAAAACAAGCCCATTGTTATCATCCTAACATTCCTTTTTCTTTACATAAATTCAGCTCCAATAAAATATATAATTATGCATTGAGTAAGACTTGTATGGGTTTTATTTTGAATTTATATGTTTTCTCGTCCAACATAATTTAATATTTCGTTTTATCTCATAATTTTCACACTTTGTAAATATTTATGAATCGTGAGGTTTTGGATTTCACAACGAACTTAGCCTTTTGTGCAAGGACCCATTAGGATTTCACGCCAACCTATCCCCTCTTGTGCAAAGTGGTATCAGAGCACCTTCCTTGCTGGGAAGTGTGGCTACTGTCAGCATATTTAAAGCACAAAGATGTGTCGTTCAATGGGTAAAACCCCCTAAGGGGGAAGAATACACGCAGGAGATATAGATGGATTCACAGAGTTTCCTAGAAAACAAAAGCTTTTCCTTTGTTGGAAACCTTTGTAACCCCTGTTGGCACCCATCGAGTAGTACCACATCATACAAAATTTGTACACAACCATCACTCCCATGTACAGACAGGTATATAGGTATTCCCCTAGGTCTCTTGAATCCAACCCTAGATCAATTGATTGGCCTCTTGATTTTTATAGTTTCGCTAAAAAAACACTCGGGAATATACTCTCTAGTACATGGGTAATTAGGTAGTACAACAAAGGATATAATCGATCCTCTTGAGTTGGTTCCCTGATATATTGGTTCGAGTACTATTGTTCGACCCTGCATGTATATCATAGAGCTATAGAACATGACAAAGACTTGTCCATAGGAAACTTGCAATCCATAACCAGAGGGGGAATATTTCGACAATGTTTTTGGAAGCGCAGCCTTTCCTCCTTCTTTCTGGTTGAGAAATTCCTACACATTTTTTCTGTTACAAATTTGGGAATTTTGACATTGCAATGTTATTCAGGCCAGAGTATAACTTCCCAAGAGTAAAAAAAAAGTATGGGTCTCGTCGGCAACCTTTTTTGTGACCTATTGTTATAGGATAAATCCGTAGGTGTGGACACTAACCGATCTCCCTAGATCCACCTGGTATCTAGAACAAAACATGACAGAATAATACACTTTCCCTAGATCTAGCCTATTGAATGAACTAAGAGATAAGGGTTATGGACATACCTTGTGATTGCTTTCCTTATGTCTCTGTTGTTCCAAGCTTTGCTTCAATGCTCTCGTCCCGTCCAGATCAGATCAAAACAAACCAATCGAAGTAAAGGCAAGTTAAGATATTCAATGACTAGTCTATACATATGATCAAGGAATTATGTAATAAAATGATATCATCTTTATGGGAAAGGGGCATATTGTTGTATTAATTCAATAGAAAGTGAAACTTACAACCTGAGCCTTGATGTTATAGGTCCCCTTTCGATGGCTTCCAGCTTTGACACACATACTTTCTCATGTATGAAGAAAGTCTACCCCATGTAATGACCTTGTTGTTGTCTCTTGATGTTGTAGCATCAATCCTCCATACAATCTTGCACCAATTCTCTAATCAATCTCTTGCTAACTTGTTGCTAATTGAACTTCTATTAACCCTTTCCATGAGCAATCCCCTCAACATATAGGAAGAGGTAGATTAGTTACTTGGATAGGGAATGATCCCAAGATATCTGGAATGACAGTACTTGAGTAACCACTCGAAAGCCAACTCACCCCTTCTAGAAGATTCCCTTCTAGAAGGTTCGAGATCTTTATATTTTTC
>ML779034.1:48030-69081 GCA_009831015.1 Picea engelmannii
TTGTTACAGCATATAAATGACTATATAGATGATAAATGAGACAAAAGACTGCAAATCTTATATTATGATATCTCTGTGAGTACAATGTCGAATGTGGCTGAATAAAAATGAATCACTCAGCTAGATCAAATGACAAAAGGATCTTATCCAGAATACAATAAGCAAACTAAATGATAATACCCGGTAATAGATGAGCACTACAGGATCAATGGATGAGCTGGAACTATGGCAGCTCACACGGTAACTGCTGAAAGTATGAAAAGTTTTCCTTGGTGGCTAAACCTCTCAGAATGGCCTGGAAACTGTCCCAAATGGTGTGCACTTCTCTAGCTCTCATTCCTAGTGACTGATCGACCCCTCTGCTAATGTGTTTTGACCTCGGATGGATCCCCTAAGGGAATGCGCCCCTCTCTCACTAGAAAATTGCACCTTAGTGATTCCATCGTCAGAATTGGTTGAGATGTGCCTCAAAATGATCGCCTCGACCTACTGTGAAATGGGTCAGAAGGGTTTCCTTGGATCTGATCTGATGATCGCTCGGGAACCTCGGATGTGTCCGCCCAAAGTGTCGCACTCCCAATGTCTAGAAAATGCGCCCCAGATGATTCCTCTATTAGAATCTGATGAGGAACCAGGCAAAAGATGTGCCTTGCCTTCCTCTCAACTGGGTTGGAGGGGAATCTCTAAACTCTCCCTGGATGGGACAACTCGATCCACTGAACCTCCTTAGAAGTTGCGCCCTCACCCTGAATAAGTGTGCCCTTTCTATTGGAACCTATGTAACAATTGTTGAAGAATGATGGAAGACATGTGTGATCTTCCCGGTGACTACAGTGTGTCTCTCGACACCAAAATCATCCAACTAGTGTCTTCCTCCTGGAATTCACTGAACCATATCTCCTGAGATGCGCCTCTCTCCTCAATGACAAGTCAAAATCTAAATAATGATGAATTAGGTCATTGAACCTTCTCTTATAGCTACCTAAAACCCTAATTCGCTGTTGAAACCCTAATTTGTTGTTGACTTCTAATTTTAGCTTGTTTGTTCTATTTTTAGCTCAAATTGGCTTAAAAGCACTTTTAACCACTTTTAGCTCAATGTCACTTTCTGAACATAACACCTTTGAGTGGAGTGACCTCTAGTAACCATGTTTACCCCTTTCTGGCCCTGGCTATAGTATAACGGGGCGGTTTAGACCATTAATCCTCCTCTCTAGAGCTCCTATTTGGAAAGAGACATTACAATCAGTGATATGGTTTATCTTTTTGTAGCATATATGAGGCAGGGAAAGTTTGAAGGAGTGAAGTGTACAGATATAAATGAACTAGTTGTCTAAGGTTATCCACGGGTCACAGTTCATCAAAGCATGGATATTCGTGAGTCACAATTCATCAAAGCACGAATGTACGTGATTCATAGTGTAGCAAAACGTGGATATATATGCGGGTTGACAGTGGGCAAGGCATGGTTGTACACAGGTCACAGAAGTGCAAAGTGCAGATATCCTCGAGTTGATAGTGTACAAGTCGCGTATATGTGAATTTTTTTTGAGGAGGATGATAGTACTAGGTTATTGAGGCCGAGGAAGAGCTACAGGTCTATAATCTTGTGTATCATGTCTGCTACAAGAGTAAAGGTATGTTTTACATGTGTTTTGAAGGTTGTGTCTTGATACATTCTTGAGGCATGGTTTGGAGATTGGACATATGGTTGAGGTACACCTTGGTGATGTTATGGTACATTGATTAGAGCATATCTTATCTATCTTGGTATCTGGTTTGGTATATGTCACGGTGATGTTATCACATGCTTTAGGCATAATTGATACATGTCATGAGTGGTTTTGTTTATGGTGGAGGCTACATGATATGGTACAGGTTTTGGTACATGGTTGATGCATGATCTACATGATCTGGTACAAGTTGATGTGATAGTGACAACGACAGGTTGATGTGACAGTGATAGTGACAGGTTGATGCGATACTGATAGTGACAGGTTAATTGATGTATCGGTGACAGCGGCAGTGACAGGTTGAGTCTACACTTATATTTCAGGCTGGCAGGACGAGGCAAGGATAGGGGTCCATAGCCTCCTGCCAGTTGGAACCGGAGAACATAGGGAGTTGGAGCTTCCTTCGGGTTGGAGCTTGTAAATTAGGGGGTCGTAGCCTCCTTCCAGTTGGACCCGGGGAATACAGGAAGTTGGAGCTTCCTTCAAGTTGGAGCCTGTAAATCAGGGGGTCGTAGCTTCCTTTTGGTTGGAGCCAGGGAACATAAGGAGTTGGAGCTTCCTTTAGGTTGGAGCTTGTAAACTAGGGGGTTGGAGCCTCCTTCTTGTTGCAGTTGGAGCTTGTAAACTAGGGGGTTGGAGCCTCCTTCTTGTTGCAGTTGGAGAATTCAAAGAGTTGTAGGTTCCTTCAGGTTGGAGCCTGTAAATAGGGCGTTCGAGCCTTTTCCCAGTTGGTGTTGGAGAATTTGGAAGTTGTTGCTTCCTACGAATGTAATCTTGATATATATAATAAAGAATTCTGTGTTTTTCTCCCATTTGGGTTTCCACGTAAATTCTAGTGTATTGTGTATATATGGTTGTTTATTATGCATTGATGAATGATATTGTTTATGATGCAATGATATACTAAATGCGTAAGTGATAAACTATTGAATTATGTTGATAAAGTTGAATTTTATATATGTTGTGATTGAAAGTGGTAAAAATTGCTCATATTGATTCACCCCCCCTCTCAGTATTCCAACAATAACATTATCACTCACCATACAATACTACGAAAATAAGTTATTAATATACAACACAATTGTAAATGGAGTAAGCTTGTCACTAAAGTTGCCACATTAAGTATGTAATAGATACATCATACCTACATAATCATAGGCAACATTCATAATACCATTATTGTTAATAAGTGATGAGAGAAAATGGATCTGCACTGATATTAATGAGTTCTTAAGTGATCAGAGTATTGATCACTAAGTTTGAGTGATTTCAACCCAACATTGACAATGTTGTTTGAGTCTCAATTCTACTTATATTCACATATTGAAAACATGCAAATAATTATTAAACTTTATAATGAACCAATAGCAAGAAGAATTACAAATTATTTCTACATAATTCTCGAGAGCTTATGATGTGAGCTCCTGATTGAAAAGCAATGTGAATGACTTTTATAGATTTGTAATTGCAATTAAGAGAGCTAAAGCTAATCTTTTAAGTGGTTGAATCATTCACAGATTAACTGTGGAAAGCTCTCCTATGAGCTATTATATGCTAGAACACAATTCATGGGCCCAACATCATCACTATTAGTTTTCTTATCTCTCGAGTTTTCAACTCTTACTATTAATCATTAACATTGTAGCTATATAGTTACTAAATAGAGACAAATTGCATAATCTTAAATAGCTTTATAAGCAACCCTTGGTATTATTCTTCTTAAATCATGCAAGAATCAAGTGAAACCGTCCATGCACGTTCATGCCACATCAATCTATCGATACATTTTCCCATGAACAATGTGAATGTAAGTTGAATCCCCTATAAAGTATATTTATAAAGTTTTTCACATTGTGTTAAATACATATAAAATTCAATGTCGATCAAGTTCTTCATACTTTAAACAAATCTAGATAATAGAAAAACATCGTCTAGCTTTGTCTGACACATTGAATTTGTGGCAACAAATGATACTTTATGGATCTGATACATGTCATGTCCTATCAAAACTTGCACATGCCAACCCTAGATATCACATGTACTCTCCATTAAATCCATGGACTTCAATGAGAGAATGAGAAAACATTAAGTTGAAAGGATGAGCACCTAGAGCCTAGAAAAAGTAGGTAGGCTCATTGTTTCCCTAGAGGAGGTGGAGGGACTATAGAGACTGGTGCATGGAATATGGAAGGAGAGGGTGGTGATAAGACTTTCATCCATGATAGGATATGGTTTATAAGACCTTAAGAGTTTCCATTTTCATCAAACATCTGATGTTACCAAAATATTGGTGATTTATAAACATTCTTTGTTTTTCATCTAACATTCAATCATTCGTGTATCCTAGATATCCGGTTCAACTCTGATGATTATTATAGTGAAGAGTTTGAAAATGGTGCAACTCGCAACCCCCATGCCACAACATGATCTTTGGACATCAAATATAGACCGGGTTGTTGGAGAGCACATACTAGAACTATGTATTTTATAGGTCCAATGATAATGCGTTTACTTTTCAATGGACATTGTAAACGAAACTTATAATAAGGTGTCAATGCCCTTTTATCCCCTCATATGGAAACTCAAAACAAACCCAAATGGGTGAATTGAAATTAATTGTTAAGGTGAGGAGGTTCTGCCTGTTGAGGTTGTCACAGATTGTGCCATTGACGACATTGGGGATTTTTGCACCTACAATGAAGCTCAAGCAACTCATTACCAAACTTAGTTATTCACAAACAATCTTTTCCCATCCTCCTTTCCTCCTCCTGCATGTAAACTCACTCCACAATTTATTGTTTTCTTCCATTTTGTTCTATTAAAGTTTATCAATTACAATAATCATATACATCTATGTTGTCATCAGTTGCAATAATCATCTAGCTCGTAGATTGAGCCACAAATTTAGTTGTAGTCATTAACATTTGGATGTTTAGATCAATTGCAATAATCATGTACCTCTTAGATCGAGCCATCGATTTAGTTGTAGTTGTTGACATTTGAATGTTTAGAGCTCGATATTTAGTTTAATCTAAACATTAAAGACTTTCTTACATCCAATCCCTCACATAAGGATCATTAATAACTCACTTGATGTAGAGATTTTGTAGAGTTTTCACTAGATCGACGAGAGTTGAGGATAGATTAGCCTTTACAATATAGAGTATGATCACTATGATGAACTTCATGACATCTAAAGTTTTGAATTGAGAGGTAAAATTCTTTGGTTTAAGGTTTTTTGAGTGAGGACTTTAAACTTTGTACTCCGCCTACTCCACATACCAAGTGCCAAGTTTGAAGTTAAATATCATTAGACAAACTTCATCATAGATATTACACCTACTCACCACTATTCCTTATTTCCTAAAATCTCTTTTGTTTCAAGCAAACCAAAAGGTATGATTAGGTCGCATTGTTGTAAAGTAAAATTTATTATCATCAATGAATCAAGACCAAAATTTTAAATTTTTTAATTGTTTTTTGTTTTGTTTTTGACAATTTCACTTTTAACCAGGGATATTTAATATTTATTCAAATAGCTATCCTTCACCAATAGAAAAAAATAATATGAAATTTTAAAAATTCAATTTTTTTTATCCATTTCTAAAAATTAACATTAATATACAAAATTCTATGAACTTTCCAAAACATTTAAAAAATCAATGGAAAAAATTAAAAATCAAATCATGTTAACTTTCTATGGAAAATTATATCCTCTCCACGGCAAGGACTAAGAAACTATAAATAATAAAAATCATTTATCTTTGCTTTAAAATTAAATAGTTTAAATTAAAATAAAATATATAGTAGTATAACTAAATATATTTTCAATGACTTTTTATGTGGAAATTCTTTTGATTAAAAATGTTGCAGCGTATGTATTTGATTAGAGTCGACAATGTTAGATTTAACTTTCAAAGTGGTAATATATCCATCTCATTTTCATTTTGATTTCTTCAATTTTATCTAGTGGCAGGTTTTACTTAACATACTATTTTAATATTGAAGGGTTGAAAGTTAATAAATAAATTATTATTTTTAAAATTGTTATGTAATTGTGATAATAATTAATATAAATGTATATTAATATGAGAGTTTTTTTTCTTAGAAAAAAAATGTAAATTTTATTTTCAAGAGAAAAAAAATTCACATTTTGTATAATGTATGGAAAACATGTATTTAGTTAACTAAAAACTCATGAATCGGGAAGAACATATTCCATCCGTAAAGACATTTACATAAACATCATTGATATCAGATTCGCCACATAAATACATACAAAAGAAATGACTAAAAATGATGTCACCAACACAATCACAAGTTGTGGCCCCCATTTAGAGAGAACCCAACTACCAAAAGGCTTATGAAATCGGTAAGAAAAACTTGTTCTAGCCGCCAACTGCTAGGGCTATGAAGTTGTACTTTGAAAATAAATTTACAAAAAAGTGCAATGCTTCTAAAAATTAACCGACACAATCTTTAGTCTTTACAAAAAGTTTAATCAAAAGACTGATTCACATCTTGAAAACAACCATAAAAAAACCAAAGAAGTGTTATGAATCCACCGGGTCCACCCTATAAATAAAAGGTCTGTGATAATATTGAAATAATTTTCCTTCTCTTCGTTTGTTACCTACCATTGTCCCAAAACCAATTGAAGACCCTCTTTAGAGAGCTTGTCAGATTCTTTGTTCCGCTCCCTGTAAACATGTTGAATAGAGAAAATTTTATAATATGTCAAGATGATAAATACTTCTTCAAGCAAAGGAGTAAGTCTAATGTTGTGACACAATTGAAATTTCTTGATCCAATTATGACCACCATATAGTCTCCAAAGATTTAAAGAGAAGTAATCCCTTTTGCCCTCGCAAAAGTAAGTAACAATTTTAGGGCCATTAGTTTAGAGTAGTTGTTTGACCCTGAACCAAGACCCATTTTTAGTTTGAAGAAGTGGGAATCAAAAAGATAGAGGAAAGCTCTGCCCCCACAATTATTTTCGTCATTTTGAGAGGCCCCATAAAAATAAGCCCAAGGTTGTGAATGATACACTATTTCTTCCACCACATGCCAAACTGGGAGAACATCCTTTTCCTTGAGGAAAGTGAGATAAAATACTAAGACTTTGAGCTACTACGAGTTCAGTAATGGACAATTTGTCATGGAAAATTTTTGCATTTCGGGCCAGCCAGATTCCCCAGTTTATGAGAAGCAGGAGGGATTTTATGTTATATGTTTGTGGATTTGATACCCAAGTTCTCCACGCTTCTTCAATAGATTGTCCTTGCCATAAACAACCATGATTAAGTGCTTTTGTGCATTCTACCCAAGTCTGTTTTGTGAAAGGGCAGTTTAGGAACAGGTGGGAGATCGATTCCTCGTCAGCCTTGCAAAGAGAACACCATCCCGGGCCTTCCAGACATATGTTCCTCATTTTGTCCTCAGTTGGCACTCTGTTTTTTATCAGATACCATAAGAAAAGGTAGGTTTTTAGTGGAAATTTTACTTTCCATATCCCTTTCCACCACTAAGAGAGCTCTTGTTGAAGGAGATCGATATTTATTTGAGTGTAACCAACTTTTGGAGTATACACCCCAAGTGGATTGTGGTGCCAAACTAGCTCATCTTCCATATCTGTAATACGAATGTGTCCCATTTGAAGAGCCTGAAGATAAGTATCCCAATAAACAGAAAATTTTTCTTGGAGACCCACTTGTAATGCACTCTTCCAAGCTTGTGCCCAAACTGTGGTTTTCTCCCCGTCTGTAACTTTTGCTAGATGGAAAAAACCTCTTTCTTGTAGATTTAAGGTTACTACAAGAGGGATTAAGTAACTTCTATTATTGCCTGGCCAAGGGTCAACTCTAATTCTGACTTTATTTCCCTTTCCCACTCACCAAGCTAATCCCTCCTCTATAATAGGGAAAGATTTCACTAGATCCTTCCAAATAATAGAGTAGTTGATTGTCTTCTTCATGGGCCTTCTGATCCAATCATCCAGGGAGTCCGGTTTGATGTATTTTTGAATAACCACTTATGTCCATAGGCTTTCTGTAGAAATTAGTCTCCATCCTACTTTTGAAGAAAGAACCTTCAAAAAGAGATGGATGTTTTTTAAGCCCCAACCTCCCAATAATTTGGGGGCCGCTAGAACATCCCATTTGACCCAAGGCATAACAAAGTGGTCCTTTGTGCCAACCCATATAAATATGAAGCAAATACGTCCTAACTTATCCAATGTACCTTTCGGAACCCAGACTAATGAAATCCAATATATTGGGATTGATTCCAGTATTGATTTGTCAAGTACTAGTCTCCCCACCCGAGACAACCAACGAAAGCTCCAAGATTTTAATCTCTTTTCCAATTTTTCCACTAGCCATGCCCAATCTTCCTTCTTGTAGCTATTGGGTTTTAAATGGAATCCCAAATACTTTAATCCCTTATGAAAGGGCAAAAGATTAAATGGAAAGAGATTTGTATAATACTTGATCTCCTATGCATTTATTAGATGGGATAACATAGTGGATTTTTGAACATTTATCTGCATTCCAGTTGCTCAGCCAAACAGATCCAAAATGTAATTTAATTTCTCTACATCACTCCTTAGGCCACAACAAATCATTAGTACATCATCAAAAAATATGAGATGTGTAATCCACAGTGTAAGGGAAATAACTATACCTTGAAAATCACCTATGGATTTTTCCTCACCAATGGCCTCACTCAGACCCTCTACCACTAACAAGAAAAGAAGGGGAGACATCGGGAAGCCTTGTCTAAGTCCTCTTTCTACATGGAAAAAAAGAGAAGCTGCTCCATTGATCAGTACTGCAAAAGAAACTGATGAGACATAACTCATAATCCAAATTATGAAAGGAATCTCAAAGCCCAGGTGAGTTAGGAGCATCCCTATGTAGATCAAATTGACTCTATCATATACTTTGGATAGATCAATCTTTACTATCTTGGGCCACTCCAATAGCTTCATGAATATGTCTACCTTCTAGAAAACTGAATTGTTCTTGAGAAATTGATTTGGATAATTAAGATTTTAATCTTCTGCTAGTGATCTTTGAAACTACCTTGTAGATGTTGTTACATAAAGAAATAGGCCTGAAATATTTAAAAGACCGAGGATCACCCTTCTTAGGGATGAGAGCAATGAAAGTGGAATTTATTGGAGGATGCATATAACCATTTATCCTAGATTCTTCAACAACTCTGAGCATGTCTTTCCTGATAATGTCATAAAATCCCATAAAAAAATCCACAGCCCAGCCATTCAGACCAGGACTTTTGTCTTTTTGGAAACTATGGATCACCTCTTTGAGCTCTTCCTCTGTGACTTCTTCCATAAGTTCCATGTTATCATCCTCATCCACGAACCCAGGAAAATATAAGGCCAATTGAACTATGGCATCGATAGAGACTCTCTCATCTGCTTTGAATAAAGTTTTGAAATGTCGAGTGCCCAACTGAGCAAGCTCGTCGAAAGAAGAGTAAGATCTACCGCTATGGTCTTTTAGCTTCGAGATGGTGTCAACATCTTTCTCCCTTTTGCATATGCTTGGAATAAATTTGTGTTCTCATCCCCATTCTTGAGCCATAATACTATGCTCTTAAGATGCCATTCTACCTCCTTTGCTTCCAACAAGTTTCTTCTATGATTTTCTAGAGAAAACAAGGTCTCTTTTACCTTTGGTGAAGCAAAACCCCCACCCTCCGAGTCATAGATAGTTTTTAGAGCAACTTCAACGTTTATGAGCTCCTACACATCCTATTTTTTCTTCTTGTGAGCCTAATCAAGAGAGGGCTTTTTTTAATTTTTAAGATTTTGTACAAACAACACGATTGCCCTAACTTATGGACCAATAGGTGTCCAAATCGCCTTGAATAGGTCAAGAAAGATTTTCTCCTTTAGCCATGATGAATTGAATTTAAAAGGACTAGTTGGTTTTTGTAATCTACCAATGACCTCCAACAAAATTGGGTAATGATCCGACTCGCTTCCAACTCCCACCCTTTGTCTGAAAAATAATGGAGATTCCACTAGAGATTCATCAAGTAGAAAGCGGTCTAGCCTTTTGGCAATAGCTTCAGCTCCAACTCTCTTATTTCTCCATGTCGGGCTCAATTTGATGGGGGAAATATCGATCTGTCCTGATTCCCCAATCTTATGATGAAAGTATACCGATAGCGCATCAGGAAGAGATTTGTGTCCCCGTGATTCATAAATTCCCAGAGAAATATTAAGGTCACCACCCATGACTAGTACCTGTCTTTTTCAAAAAAGATTTACTAAGCAGATTATCCCAATATGTAACCCGATCATGGGTTAGACCATAGACATTGAGAATCGCAAGACACCTGTCCAATTCTACCAATAAAATGGTTAGACCAAGACCAGAATCAAAACCCTAGAAGTTGATTAATTGAATAGATCTATACCTCCATCCAATATTCATTCCCCCCAATCCACCCCTTGCATCAAGACCTATAAATTTCCAATCTTTGATCAAACTGTCCAGGAGAGGCACTACCACAAAGGTGTCCCCCAAAGTCTCATGAAAAAAAAAATGTTTGGCTAGGTTGACTCCATTAACCTATGGAGAGCAAGTTTCTTAGTTGGGCTCGCCACACCCCTATAGTTTAGTGAAAGCACCTTCATTCTGCAACCCCAACTGGGGTGTGCACTGCTCTAAGGGCCCCTGTGATAGAGAGTTGACGATTGACTACCATGTCCATGTCAGCCTTGGATTGTGCTTTTGAGAGATTGGATCTTCTTCCCTTTCCCTTTCCACAAGAGACCGGTGGAGGGTTCATACCTAGCCCAACCATCTTTTGGAATGATTCCCCAGGCCCCATAATGGGTATGTTCCTTAATTGATAAACCACCAAATCTTCCTCCTATAATTTTGAGGAGTCCGGGGAGAAACTGCCATGGGGAGCAGGTTCCAAGATTGGGAAAGGAGCTAGAAGAAGATTTTCCATAGGAGGGTCATCGGGAACAAAAGAAGGAGTAGGGGGGGGAACCGACAAATAAAGGAAACTCTTCAAAGATCCTGTCCATTTTTTACTTAATATAGATAATGAATGAAACATAAAATTTAAAGAGGGGAAGAAATGAGGCGACATACCCATGTGCGCTTCTATGCCTTGCTGGATAAATTTTGTAGCTGTTGAAAGTTGATCTAGATGGCCTTGACCTAAACTAGCCACATGACTTGAAGGAGTTGATGGAGACCTATCCTGAGAAGTCTGGTCTTTCTTGGGTGAAAGATGTTAAACCCCACCCCCAATTGAAATGGATCTTCCTTGTTTCAATATAGGAGCTGAGGAAGCCTCACCGATAGGAGGTTCCCTATGCTTTTTCTACGTAGACTTGGAAGGACCATTCTCCTTTTTCTTCACGGGGAGGGAACAATTTCTGGAAATATCACCATGTTTGTGGCATCGATGACACTTGAAAGGGATTCCTTCATAGTCCAGTTTTTGCATAAAGGATTTATAACCCCAAGACAATTCTATTTCCTTTGCCAAACCCTTACGCACGTTCAAAGAAACTAAGATGCGAGCGACCGACATTTTTCTAGAGGAAACAAAAGACATATCGAGATCCATGAAAGAACCTAGGGCATTTCCCAAGAAAGAAAATCCCTTTGGCATTCAAAGTTCCAGAGGAAATCCTGCTAACCTTACCCATATTGGCAGTTCATTAATTTTCTCTTGGCTTGTGTCAAAGAATGGTGTCCACCTCTTTAGTAGTATTAAGACCGATTCTATACACCAAGGACTCTTCAAAACCCTTATGACATTCGCTGAAGACTAGAACCTAAACATAATCCAACCTTTTGAAAGGGATTGAACCGAGGGCAAATGTTTTACCTTGTTCGCTCAATAATTTTCTACCCATTCCTTGAGGGTATTGGTACCCAAATGGCGACCATTCACCTAGCCCACTATTGTTGTCTCCGCCATTTCCAAAACCTACAAGAGCATAATGTCGTCCCCAAGGGCCAATTTTTGGGGCTTTGGGACTAATTTTATACTAGCTTGAGAAGATTGTGATTTTTGATGTCTCGAGACCTCTTTTTTTACCTTCCCTGAGCCGCCTGAGGAAATATTCCAGAAACCCCCTTCTTGAGATTATAGATGATGGGAAGAGCCACGCCCCAAAGTCTCTGCTCTTGCAACCAGAGTTGATGAAACAACATGTGGGGAAACAATAAAATTTGATAGGTCAATGGAGGATAAATTTCCCTTATCAAAACTTTCAGGCCCACAAACCGAAGCCTTCTCTGAGAGACCTTCAGGCACAAGCCCACACAGTCTTGGAGTAGAAGAAACAAAACTACCTTCGTCTAGCAACGTCGACAACTTGGAAATGTCTGAGAAAAAAGGGGTAGTTGCCCTCAAATCCTCAAAAGGATACTCCAGGAAAAAAATCCTTTCTGATTGCTACTCACAATCCTTGACTGTCGATGGGACCAAATATGAGAAAATCCCAGGGATGAAGAAAAAAAACCGCCATATGGGACCGCCTCATATTCCAATCCAGGGAAAGATACTGCAACCACCTCAAGCAACGAAGGAGGAGATACCCCAAATACAGGATCACATACCTGATGGTTTGGGTCGGGGACAACTATCGAAGCACCTTCCATCACGGAGGTAGAAAACAATGGATCAGAAACTACGCAGAGAGTGAGCCACCTGGCACTGACCATATTTGTTGATAGTCCAAATAATCCCCTGGAAAATTTAATAACTCCTCTTTGCAATCCACCTCACTTGACAAAAAATAATAACAAAGCCCGGTCCCCGAAGAAGGATACTGGATGGGGAACTAACCTTCTTGTATGTAATTGAGGAACCACAAATCATATGCTTTGGGCTTGCAAAGTGGCCCGCGAATAGGGTTTCTGGAGACCCCCATCGCATCCTCACCTTAGCTTTCCTTTCAAATTATCCATTAATACAAGAGTTATTAAGTTTTAATAAAGATAAAAATAAATTGATATGTTATTTATTATTATTATTATTACAATTAACATTATATTTTTAAGATTATAAAATTTGGGGAAAATCCCTAAATACTTTCCCTTATTTCTAGGATGTATATAGAATATCCTAAAATAGACCTAGCCCGCTACATCTCAGTATGCGGGAGAATTTATTTTTTTGTTAGCTAAATATCCTTGACTTGCGGGATTGTCATGTGGCTGAGATGCCACGACCTAGGGGCATATAAGCTGTCAAAATCACCCGGGGATCACACCCGACCTGGACCACTCCAACCCTTAACATGGCTAGATTTGAGGTGTCCCCAGAGGTTTCGAACCGGTGACTTCACTTACAGAGTGCCTTAAAAACACACTCCCTCACCTACTGCTCTACACCATGGGGAAGGTATGGGGGAGAAGTTGTCACGTGATGTTAGATTTCAAAAGTTTAAAGTTCCCTCAATTAAAAAAGTCGACTCAATTAATAAAAACAAAAATTACACACGGTATTATATATATCATATTTACTATTACATTAGTAAATTTACTATTACTTTGGCATTTACTATTCTATCAAGTGTCGAGAGGGATCAAATCTTTCGAGGTGCAAACCTTTTCTCAAGTTTTGCACTCTAAAAAAGGTTTGCAACTCTAGAGATTTCTCAGTGCTTGATAGATCGAGGGTTAAGATGGATCAATGCTAGTATGTATCAACAATGTTAGCCATAACATCTAAAGTGGTGATGTCTCCATGCATCCATTTGACTATAAATAAATTAACTATTTTTTAAAATTGTTATGTAAGTGTTTATGTGTGATAAGAATTAATATAAATATATATTAATACGGAAGTTATTAAATATCAATCAAGATAAAAAGAAATTAATATGCTATTTTTTATTTATTATAGTCAACAATTTTTTTTTATAGGTTATAAAGCTTGGGGAAAACCTTTGAGTACTTCCCCTCATTTTGTGGATGATATTAAGGGTAAATCCTAGAATAGATCTATTTCTAGTCAACATCTTTTTCTTTTTCTTTTTGAGGATGGTACCGAGGGTAAACCCTATAATAGATCTATGTATTTGATCTGTGTCGACATTGTTAGGTCCAACATCTAAAGTGGTAATGTCTCACTTAAGATGCATCTATCTCACTTTCAAATTTATCTAATGGTAGTGTGAATTGAATGTGGGTGGAAAGGATAACAATCATTCCTCCTAACCACTTAGCTAAACCCAATTAATATAGTCAACATATTTTCCGCTTGTTTGCTAAGAAAATCAATATGTTATCTTATTGTTATTACAGTTCTTTTTGGGGTAAATAAAAAGTGATATTACCTGATTAAACTTTTGCCATTGTACAAAACTTATCAGTTTCACATGCTTGCCACATGTTCTGCCAAACTAGTGGAAACAGAAACAGGTGGCAACCTTTTATACTTGTAGCCAAAAGTAGAAGCCGCCACTTGCTCCGCCATACAGTTGGAAACCAGAGCAAGTGGTAGCAGAGAGTTATTATAGTGCTATCTAGACATGCATCCAAAAACTGATTATTCAAACTGAATAGAAATCCTAAGCAAGAAGACAAGAAAAAAACCCCATTGCCTTGCAAATGGAGTGCAGAGGGCTGAGAAACTTTAAACACTGGAAGGGTTGTTTGAATAGTGGAACCTGCCATCCGAAGAGTCGTCATGAGGAGTGAATGCAAAAGGTTGCGCACAAGTCGAGCATCTTTGTTTGATCGACGTGCTTGAGAAGGCATCAAACAACATGTCAATTCTACTACAGGGGAGGGTGTGTCGGTGGAGCTGCTCCATCATATATCTCCTCATCTCAAATATGATCTCCAAGTGCTCTAGAGTAAGAAAGTTCGGTGAAATTTGGTCTCGTCCCGTGTTTGAGGTGGGCAAAGGAGGCTCAATTGGGCTGTCTGTCTAAGGGATTTCCTCTTGGACAATGCAAGTAGCCCCCTCCATTGCTGCCTTTGTATCCATTGTTGTAAGGCTGGTGTTGGGTCTATCCTAGGGTCCGGGACTGTGTAAAGGAGGGAGTTTGGTGGAACCTGTATTAGTTCCTCCTGGATTTCCTCCTCCACATAGGCCATTGGAGGCGTCTTCAACTCCTTGGTTCATTGAGTCAAAGATGTCAAGGAGGCTCTCTCTAATTCGCGAAGACGTCTCTTCCTTGCGACGTAACAATACCAAGAGGGTACCCTCTTGGGTTTCCTTTGCTCACGTGGCATGAAATAACCAGGAGGCCAGAGAAAACTGAGAATGAGGGCGCACATAGTCGGATAGCTAAATAGAGCGGAGCTTCGATGCAACAAAGAAACATAATGTAACATGTCATGGCCAACCTAGAGTAATATCTGAGAAACTGATATGGCCGCGCAGTCTCTTCCCGTACCTGTCATCATCCCCCTGCCATGGCTCATTGAGGGTGCCATTAAACCTCTGCAAGGGAGCTGTCCCTCCATCCTCTGTGTGTGTTTAAGTCCGTCCTCCATCCAAGAATGAGGCTTGGGGTGGCGGCCAACCATATTAATAACTTGGATTACATGGGGGTTGCGTGGCATCCCCTGAACTACGTGGCACCCCATCCGGGGACTTATTATTATTATAGTTAATCTCTTTTCCACAGCTCTAATATTGACTTCAATTATTTGTTATTTTAATGAATCTAAACAAAGTTATGTTTTACATCTTATCGTATTATAATATAAAATGTATCCAACTTTTTTTTTGGTATCTAACTTCTTTTCATTAATAATTAATAATTAATAATAACAAATAAAATGATAAATAATTAAAATCATCTATCTTAATCATAAGGTTAAATAATTTAAATTAAGATAAAAAGTTGTAACAATTTATGATAATAACATTAGAGCTATTTTTATGAGATGGTGTTTTTTTATGTGGAATTTTTAAGATGCATCGTAAATATTTAACTTATGATATGTTTTTTATAAATTATAAATAAAAGTGTAAGATTTTTTTCCCGATATAAAAGTTTTAGGAAAATTTTGCATCATAAGTATTTGATTTATTATATGTTTTTTTTTAAATATATATCATTTATTTTCAAATTAAGTATAGAAGATTTTTGTTATATAAGTAAGTAAATTAGAGATTGTTTAATTGTTTTAAGAAATGACTTTTTTTTTTAGCTCGAATCCTACATGAAATCATTATTTTTCATTGTTTAAAATCCATTTTTAAATGTAGAAATGGAATCAACATGCTCAAAAACCCTAGAGACACTTGAATTATACAGAAAAAAACAAGTGAACATTAAATTATATCGATGAACATTGAATTATCTCATCAATTCCAAGAAATACTTCATCACTTCCAAAACAAAACAAGTGTTGCATGGTAGCGCAGTCCCTACCAGGTTGAATTGGGAATAAATGCATAGGGATGGGGAAAAAGTAGCGTAGGCAAATGGAAACTATAGCAGAGACGTGGTAAGCAGCATGAAGCATAGGTGTTATCCATGCAGGAAATGACATGTGGCCCCTAGAACAATGTTGGCATTGAAACCATTTAGTTTTTGAAAGTATATAATCCATCTTGCTTTTATTTTTTACCAACAGTCTGACTTGCTATGTTCAAAATTTTCGTTCCTACCTTGCATGTTTTATCTCTTCAATGTATTTATGAAATTCATTCATAATGATTTCTGTATACTTCCAACTGGTTAGAGTTAAGTACAATTTTCATAGTCACTTCTTTAAATAGATCATCTGGCTTGTGTGTCTCTATATGTGCCAGGACAAAAAAAGTTATATGTGGTGGCAAAGAAACAACTATATTTTTTTTGAATCCTACTGCATTCTTATAGATGTGGTGCTCCTCTATAAGTTTTTTCCTGTCGCGTGTATAGTTCAAATGTGGAACTTAGAGAATATCCGTCGCAATGACTTTAAGCAATACAAAACGATAGAGAATGTTTTTATTTTTATTTTTTAAATTAAGGTTCCTAGAAAATAGGACTAGGAATCACACACATTAAACATTCAAATTAAATAAACACAAGCTCTTGACATTCAACATAGTTGAAGTTAAAAAAATTGAGCACATAAATATAAAAGGAGATAAAATTAGTTTTAAATGAAATATATCAAAAAATAATATTATGAGTTACATATTCGTGAAAATTTAAATGCGTTTGTCATATAGACTGGGATTGGGGCTCCCGCGGACCATAAAAGAAATATGTACAAGAAATAGGACTGTAGAAAGAAGAAGTGGGCGACTGTAGAGAGCAAGACCTGAAAAGAATAAATTGGAAGGTATCACTCTTTGGTGAGACATTTCTATTTAAAAAGGTGGAATAACCGGATTGACAAACAAAACAAGATGTGATCAGTATAGACTTACATTGATGGTATATATCTCCCCCTTTGCTATTTGCTTGGTGATGCCTTTTTATTGTTGTCGTCGACGACTAGTGGAATCGTGCCAACCGCATGTCGCCCTTTGTCGGCGAGCTTCTCCATTGCCCTTTGGACCCATTCTTCAATGTAGCCTCTCAAGGGGGCCACATTGAACTCATCCCAGACTTTTATGTTGAAAAAAACACTTTTTAATTCCCTTAGATCGATAGAAAGATTACGCAGAGCCTGATCAACTTCTTCATTTTGTACCGAATAGTCGACTAGCCAGTTGTCTGCGTCATCTTCACGATATTCAAGGATGATGTAAAAAATTTCTAAAGACAACCCCTTAAAAATATCAACTTGTTCATCGAAGGATTACTTAGTTAAGGGCAAGAAGTTAACGATTAAGTTGGGGTCTTGGACCTCATTGGTACTTTCGGCTAGGTCTATTTCGGTCATCTTTCTAAATAATTCTTCGTTCTTTGATATGGATTGTTCACATGATTGGAAAATGAGAAGTAGTTTCTTCACTTTCTCTTTCCATCATGCATTTAATTGAGTGATTTGGTTTGGGGAGGGGAGATCTTCTTGTCTTCTTCGCATATCTGTCATGTTGTGTACATGTACACCAAAAGGGATGACTGTGTCTAAATAGAAAGTTCGTGCAAAGCATGTGCCCTGATTCCAAGGGAAGCCATACATTGTGATGTTTCCCAGGGGTCAGTAATCAGCTCCATTCTTTTCTTGGTATTCTTCTCCACATAGCTTCTACATGATGCGAGGAGGCTAGAGGATCCTTTTAACTTGGTTGCAGGGGTGGCAAGCATGGTTATTGCTAAAGGACTGGAAAGCAATGGCATAGGAATCAAAGCTTCCTCCAATTCCTTGACTCGGTCCTTCAGTCTGGCATTCTCAACCTTAATGCCTCGAATGGAATCATCAAGAGCATCTCTGGTTGCTCGGTGAAGTCGGGAGATTTGGGACGGTCGCATGTTCCCGAGGTTAATCTTTGAACGAGATTTCCCTTTCTTATTTTTTACATCTCTCTTTTCAATAATTAAATTTTTAGACTTGCTGTCAAAAACAATTCTCTAGAATACGAAGGATTCATCTTCGTAAAAAAATTTGGTCTCAGCTATTTCCATTGGGGGACTATGTTGGATCACGTCGTCGGGCTGATCAATGTTGTGGAATAGGTAATCCAGATTAGTCTCAAGTTCCATGTCCTCACTCTCAATTTTGGGCTCTTACGCTCGCCCTACAATTATTTTTCTCTTCTTCTTCATTGGAAGCTTGTGAGAACTATCAATTTTAGCGCGAGGAGCGTTGTTATCTGCTCCTCCATTTCAAGAATTCTGGGTTTCTTTCTTAGTGGGATGGGTCGTTGGAGCGATGCTCCGGGATGTCGTATTCTTGGGAGTGGTATCTGGGGATTGAACACTCTTCTCACCGGGGCCTTTTCCCTGTTGCTTGTACAATTCAGTGGTGCTTTGCAATGTCTCTAGGTCACCAGTGTCAAAAGCAAGAGTGTTGTCGTCATCGTCTCTATTTTCGCCCAGGCATCTCTGGAAAAAAGAATTGTTAAAGCCAACTGCAAGTAAATGTTCTAAAAAAATTCCATTAGGGTCGAACCCTCTTAGCCTTTCAACATATCTTAGGTTCAAGTTGTTTAAATGGGTTGTGAATTCGGCAATTTTGTTGAAGTTCCTCAACACGAAGTCCGCGACTTTCCAAGACAGAGGAATGAACTGCTTTTTTCTCTTCTCATGGAATAGATGCAACCGATAGTTGTATTGCCTTGCTATTTTTGTAACAAATATTTTGTCTGTAATGTGATATGGAAGGAAAGCATGATTTTCCTTAGAGCCAAAAATCCTTATCACATTGTAATTCTCCATTTGTTCAAGTTCCCCCTTCCTATCCAAAAACTTGGTTTCCTGGTCAGACATGCGAGGAGCATCCTTTCCTAACAATAAATCTTTGAAAACAGAGACAAAGTTATTAAAAACCTCATAAAAACAGTGGGAGGCCTTGTGCCTCCACAAATCCTGGTACCAGAAGGTTACTCAATTGAATTCCCAGTTTACCTTCTTGGACACAGACAGTTTTGGAAATGGACAGTAATGGGCTATCGCGAAAACCAAGTAGGATAACATATACAATTTCATCTCCTTTTTGAAGCTTGGCAATTGTGAACAGATTTCAATGGAAATTATCTTCCCCCAATAAAAAATGGCTTTTTCCTTGATTGTGAAATACAAAATATAAAGAACCATGCGGGAAATACTTGTTGTGGATTGTGTTTCGTTATTCTTGTAAACAACCAAGAAAATTCCCCTAATGGATTTCTAAATGAACTAACTTGCAAGCTTGCGATATCTTCAGAAACTATCATCGAGTCTTCCAGGAACTCAGGCAATAGGTCCAACCCATTATCATGTTTTTTTAGGAACTGCTTGGAGTCTTCTCCTCTAAAGGTCAATGTTTTCTCCAGAAATCTTAATATCTTGCAGAAGACCTGAGGTGACAAAGAAACATGAGAGTGGTCCTGCAGTGGAATAATTCGTTGGCCTGAAATATATATATCGACGCACCAAGATACCAACTCCTTACAATCAAAAACTTCAAGGACATAGCATGCATGAGCAATTTCAGAGGTCCAAATTACTTTGTTCTGGGCGGAAGGGGATGAGTAGTAAGAGTATGCCCTGAACCATTGGAAGTTCTAGTCCTCACGCCCAAAGATGTTCATTGTATCTCCACAGAACTATTGTCGAGCTGGTGCCATAAGTTTATGAGAACATCTGTTTTCTCCAGACGATGCTTGAAATGAACAGTTGGAGGGGATAATATAATCCTCCACAAATGTTGGTTCAATGTGTGTGAATGGGAAAACTCCTCGAGCCTTTTGCTCATTAATGACAATCTCTATGGGTGTTGCATGATGAGTTTTTAGCATTAAAGCTTAGTTATCGCATACTTAGAAGTGCGAAGGTGGTGGGTACGACGAAGAACAATTAAGGATTGGAGGTTTCGTGAATGCGCCAACCCGACGACATGTGAAAGACGGTCCATGATGTTTGAAATTAACACTCGAAAGGGATAATATAACCCTCCACAAATCTTGGTTTAATGTGTATTAATGGGAGATCTCCTCGAGACTTTCACTCATTAATGACAATTTTTACGGTTCTTGCATGATGAGTTGTTAGCATTAAAGCTTACTAATTGCATATTTAGAAATAAGACCTTATATTTTTTTTCCACAGAAAAAATTCGTAAATTCATTAAATTGGTACAAAATTACATTCGTAGATATATATTGACTATAGAGGATAGCCACATATATATTGTCTTGATGGAATCACTTCCATAACTGAAAGTTTCAACAAAAGATAACAGTTTTGACATTAATCCAAAAGCCTTCCTATCCATATTTCACATACTGTGTCACTGGTTCACATACCATATACATTAAACAAAAACATGATTTATATATCATTTTACAAAAGTATCTCGGTTGGAGTTCCAATAAAATCTGAAGCTCTCCTATAGTAGACCGTCCTGAAAAGGTCTGTGATAATCAAAACTGTCCCCTGTTGTATGTTTTGTGATCTGCCATCTGCCATAATCTAATTGTGAGGCTTCTTTGGAAAGCCTATCAACCATTTTGTTTTGTTCCCTGTAGATATGCGAGAAAGAAATAGTGTCAAAGGTAGTGATAATCCTCAGAAGTTCCTCGAGAATAGGCAAAAGACGAGCAATATGACAAATTTGATTTCGGTTCACCCAATTGATGATTATTAAGGAGTCCCCAAAAACCTGCAAGGTTTTGCATCCTTTTTCCATAGCAAACAAAAGTAACCGTTTTAAGGCCATGATCTCAGAGTAATTTTTTGTACCAGCCCCCAACCCAGCCCTGAGAA
>ML779034.1:74505-96449 GCA_009831015.1 Picea engelmannii
TTTTTTATTATAAACAAGGGTGAAGGTGGTGGGGACGGGGAAGAGCAAGTAAGGAATGGCCAAGTATGAAAAGCGGTCGGGCGGGCTTCAAAATAGCGTTACAAGGGACACTCGGGAGAGGTGAGGGCTCGACGGTCAAATTGTATGTCTCATAAACTTTGAGTGCAAAACGCGTAAAATGGAAGAGGGCATGATGGGGCAGTCCAACGGTCGGTTTGTATATCGCAGAATTTCGGGTGTTGTTTGCAGGTTGCAGAATAATGGAAGCACAATCTTGAGCCCGCCTATCCGTGAACCCACAATCGAAAAAGTGGCTAAGTATGGAATAGGGAAATGGTCAGTCGGACTCATTTTCGCTAATATATTGAAATTTGTAATAGATATCCCATTACCCGGCAGGATCTTTTCTGCATGTTTCTAGACAAGTTGTGTAGGGATAGTCAGTGTGACTGTCTCCTCGATGCTTTTACTCATTAATGACAATCTTTACGGTATAATAATGTTTTTATAAACAATTTTATAATAATAATGTTTTTATAAATAATAATAATAATAATAATAATAATAATAATAATAATAATAATAATAATAATACTAATACTAATACTAATACTACTAATAATAATGTTTTTATAAGCATTTTTTTATTATAAACAAGTGCGAAGGTGGCAGGGATGGGGAAGAGCGAGCAAGGAATGGCCAAGCATGAAAAGCGGTCGGACGAGCTTCAAAATAGGGTTACAAGCGATACTTGGGAGAGGTGAGGGCCCGATGGTCAACTTGTATGTCTCCGAAATTTTGAGTGCAAAACACGTAAAATGGAAGAGGGCATGATGGGGTAATCCAATGGCTAGTTTGTATATCGCGAAATTCTGGGTGATGTTTGCAGGTCGCGGAACCATGGAAGCGCAATCTTGAGTTCGCTTGTCTGGGAACCCGCAATCGAAAAAGTGGCTAAGTATGGAATAGGGAAACGGTCGGTCAAAGTCGTTTTCGCTAATATATTGAAATTTGTAATAGATATCCCATTACTTGGCATGATAATTTTTGCATGTTTCTGGACAAGTTGTGTAGGGATAGTCAGTGTGACTGTCTCCTCAAGGCTTTTACTCATTAATGACAATATTTATGGTATAATAATGTTTTTATAAACAATTTTTTTATTATAAATAAGACTCTTATATATATATATATATATATATATATATAAGTATGAAAAGAGGTCGGACGGGCTTGAAAGTAGGGTTACAAGGGATACTAAGGAGAGGTGAGGGGTCGACAGTCAGATTATATAATGTTTTTATAAACATTTTTTTATTATAAACAAGTGTGAAGGTGGCGGGGACGGGGAAGAGCAAGTAAGGAATGGCCAAGCACGAAAAGCGGTCGGATGGGCTTCAAAATAGGGTCACAAGGGATACTCGAGAGAGGTATGGAATAGGGAAACGGTCGATCGGACTCGTTTTAGCTAATATATTGAAATTTGTAATAGATATCCCATTACCTGTCAAGATATTTTCTGCATGTATATCACAGAATTCTGGGTGTTGTTTGTAGGAAGTAGAACAATGGAAGTGCAATCTTGAGCCCGACTATCCGGGAACCCGCAAACGAAAAAGTGGCTAAGTATGGAGTAGGGAAATGACCGGTCAGACTCGTTTTCGCTAATATATTGAAATTTGTAATAGATATCCCATTACCTGGCAGGATCTTTTCTGCATGTTTTTGGACAAGTTGTGTAGGGATAGTCAGTGTGACTGTCTCCTCGAGGATTTTACTCATTAATGACAATCTTTACGGTTGTTGCATGGTGAGTTGTTAGCATTAAACATCAATTATTGCATACTTGGAAATAAGTGAGAAGGTGGTGGGCACAGGAAACAACGATTAGGAATTGGATATTTCGTGAACTCGCCAACCCGACGATCCGCGAAAGAGATTCCAAGAAATGGGCAAGTATGGAAAGCATACGAACGAGCTTCAAAATAGGGTGACAATAGTTCCCTAGAAGACGTGAGGACCCGACGATCAAATTGTATGTCTCGGAACATTTGAGTGCAAACTGTGTAACACAAAAGAGGGTATGATGTGGGAGTATTGGTGTTGTTTGTAGGTCATGGAACAATGGAAATGAAATCTAGAGCCCACCTACCCGGGAATCCGCGATCGAAAAAGTGGCTAGGTATGGAATGGGGAAGCAATTGGTTGGAGTCGCGATATAAAAGTACGAGTGCAAGTATGAACCCGTAAGTCCGCCAACCCGCATAGTTAGACATTTTCAGAAAAATGACTAAGTAACCAGAAAGAGAAAGTAGAGGGGAAAACAAAATGAGAATTTGGGTAAGTATAGAGAGGGAAAAGAAGGGCTAATATATTCAAATAACTAGGCTCCCATGAGAAAATAATCGGGCCCATGAGAACCCTGAACTACAACAGGAAAACACATGAACAAAAGTCTGCCAAATACAAGACAACACAAAACCAACGGAGATTGGGCATTGTATCCCAACTATAACCAAATCCCCAAATGGGCACCAAGAAACTTGTCGATTACTATTTTACCATGAAACAAGATCACTATGGACGTTTGCTTATGATAGTACTATTTTCTATCACTACTAGTTCTAACAATGCCAAATTTCCAATATTATTGGAAATGCTCGATGGTTCCATTAAGAGGAGAAAGCCATTTTGACGGTTTAAAGGATCGACCTGATTTATTCACAGTTGGATACTTTGTATGGGGTTTTTCCTCATGCTTCTCATTCCTAGATTGAAAAATCTTATGCGCTTCATGTTCAATTTGCCATGGCACTGCAAAATTCTATTCATATCCTCATTGGGTAGCATGGACAAATACACATGAGATTGTTTTGTTTCCTGCCAATGCTTGATATGATTTATTTTTTCCAGCCGATATGTAGTATTGCATTATTCTCATTTAAGGTGAATTTTCTATGGATCCGAAAGTCGCGCAACATGTAGACATTGTTTGCCTTTTTATGTAGGTATACTTCATATGACAATTGTGCTAGCCCATGAAGCACATATTGTAACATAGGTTGTCTAATTGTACAATGTACGATTGTGTTGTCGATGATTCAGATGGAAACATTGAGGCAATGTCTATATATGTAAGGGAATTTTTTACTGCATTGTAGACGATCAATTGTACCATAATTTATGAAAGCAGAGGCAAAAGCAGGAGAATTGCATTTGGCACATATAGGCTCGAAGGGGGTCGAGTACGCATTCACTGCAACCAAAACACCCTCAACTTGGGCACGTGGGCACAACAGTTAATATATTGAACAATATAATATACAACTGCACAACAAAAAAAGCTGCAAAAAAATGGTGAAGGCAATTTGTATGAGCAAAGTGTGGATGGAATTGTAGATGTATACGCACAACAGTTGACGAGCTAGTTAGTTTCTTGAGATCTTGTACTATGTCTGTTCACAATTCTTGTACAAATGTTGCTTGGGTTGTGTGAAAGATCCTTTCTTTAACATCTCTTTTCTTTGTTATATTTTTGAAGAGCATGAGTGGAAATTGCCCTTTATGCAATTGTTGTTCCATTGAGGAAAACAAATTTGAATAGGTGTCGAACAATTGCAACTGCAACACGGAACAGTGCAATAGTTGTGTAACATAATCGATATACATGGACATGTGAAAGTAAAGGACAAAACCATATATGGAGAACAGTACCATTGCCTTGTCGTTGTCTGACTCTCCATCTTTTATATGGACAATGCGTTGTGAGCCAAGTTTTCTCGTGAGTGTGACAACTGCACCAATGGTTCTAATTGGGTAAGTGTCGTTGCTCTGTGCAAGTTGGCTGATTGTTGTGTCCGGTACGAAACGATATTCTGAACAAATCGCGAGATTTTTTCCACAATACTTGTTTCGTTGAGCGATATAATATGATCACAACCACTACGATCATATATTGTTTTGGGCAATATATTAAAATTTGTAATGGATATCCCATTACCTAGTAAGATCTCTTTTGCATGTTTCTGGACAAGTTGTGTAAGGATAGTCGGTATGCCTGTCATCATGGCTTCGTTGTCTGTCATGTTAGCACTCACAATGCATCTAGTTTTGTTTGCCTTGTCCAAGTAGGTGCTATACACTGCCATTATGTCCACGATGAACACTTGTCCAGTTCAATGACTGTTCAAGCCTTCTATTGATAGTATTTTGGGTGTTATAAGTTTAGACCTGGTGACATTTTTTTGAACAAGAAAAGTATGTGAATGGTAGTTTGCATTATTTTTTTGTTTTTTTTTTTTCCTGGCATAAATGTATAAGTAGACGCACAACTTGGATGAAGTATGGAGGCTGGAGTTTTGCAACCAAACCTCTTAGTATGCGGAACTTGCACTATGTTCCGCGTCTCACTTGCGCTCGTTGATACTTCTTGTGAATTGCAAAGTATGTGTTGCAGATGACATCAACATATTTATCATGGCATAGATGAATAAATAGCTCAGGATATTTGTTTGGTAAACATATCAGGAACACAATGCATGAATCTTTACCTTTGGCCTTGTCATTCTGTTGATGTTTGCGATGATTGAATGCTCATGCCCATATCACTAGTCCAACTTTTTATGATGCAAGCATGTGTAGATGAACATCAGAAGGACTAAATAAACATATGCATTGTATATTGTTCATAATTGTTTTGAATGTCACATACAAGATCGAAGGAGATGGAATACGAAATAGGGTGTCAAGGGATACTCAAGAAACATGAAGACTCGACAGTCAAATTATATGCCTCAGAATTTTTGACTGCAAAAATGCGTAACACGAAATAGGGCATGATGAGGGAGTACGACGACCAATCTGTATATCGCATAACCCCCGAAGCTAGAGGTGCAATATTGAGCCCGCCAGCCCGGGAACTTGCGATCGAAAAAGTGGATAAGTATGGAATGAGGAAGTCGTCGATCGGAGTCGTGATATAGAAGAATGAGTATAAATGCGAACTCATGAGTTTTCCAACCCGCACACCTAGACATTTTTGGAAAAACGACTAAGAAAAGCAACCAGAAAGCGAAAGTAGAGGGGAAAAACAAAGGGGAATTCGGTTAAGTATAGAAGAGGGAAAAATAAAGGATAATAAAGAGTGGAAAAATAGAAATGGGGAGGGCAATGTTTGGAAGCAGGAACTCTCAACAAAGGGACATTGTTGCCAAATCATCGTTTAATAGTCCAATATTATATGCACCTACTCGTTTTGTGTGTTTGATTTACTATCACAGTTGGTATACCTTTTCGAAGATTGTACTCCAGCCTCCTCTGTTGTGGCATATAAGAATTCATCCTCTTGTCCAACTAATTTGTTTCTTTCAATGTAGCAACACAGAAAATATAGTGGACATGAAGGTAAGTTAGTATGTAGATAGACATGTGAAAAAATAAATACAGTTCTATTTATTTCAATGTAGCAACACATAGAATACAATTCACATGAAGATAAGTTACTATGTAGGAAGATACATAATATCTACATACAATAAATTAGGTGCAAAGCATTAGAACAAGTAGAACAAATATACATACAATAAATGAAATACTAAACAATGGAATATGAAATAAGAGTAGAAGCATGCACCTTTGTATCTCCTCTTCTACATTTGTGGTAAAGAGTCCCTCGCCTTCTCCAGTTATTATGTTTGTTTAAATGTAGCAATGCAGAAAATACAATGGACATGAAGGTAAGTTGGTATGCAGGAAGACATGTAAAAAAATAAATACAATTCTATTTATTTCAATGTAGCAACACATAGAATACAATTGACATGAAGATAAGTTATTATGTAGGAAGATACACTGTATCTACATACAATAAATTAGGTTCAAAGCAGTAGAACACATATACAGACAATAAATGAAATATAGAACAATGGAATATGAAATAAGGGTAGAATCATGCACCTTTGTATCTCCTCTTCCACATTTGCAGTAAAGAGTCCTTCATCTTCTCCAGTTATTTTGTTTATTTCAATGTGGGAAGGCACAAAATACAATGAACATGAATGGAAGCTGGTATTCAAGGGAGAACAAATAATATGTACATACAATAAATGAGAATCAAAGGAATAGAATAAAAGAGAGTTAGAAACATGAACCTTTGCTTTTCTTGATCCATGGTTGTAATTATATAGAATTTTTCCTGTCCAAAATATATTACAAGCCATAAAATATTAAGAAATTGCATGGTCGCAG
Organism: Picea engelmannii; assembly: GCA_009831015.1. NCBI lineage: Eukaryota > Viridiplantae > Streptophyta > Pinopsida > Pinales > Pinaceae > Picea > Picea engelmannii. The sequence continues at coordinate 80,752 of ML779034.1, forward strand.
CTGAATGATTTGGTTTTGTGCAACAAAGTATCCAGATATGCTTTAAGACATGGAAATATAATTTTGTAATATCTTTGATGTATATTTCATATTTCAAGTACAAGACAAATTGTATTGTGGTCAGACCAGTCTGTGTATAAGATAAAGAGGTTGTATTGTGATATGGGCACATTTCACCATATATGGTTAATAAGTGTGTTTTGCACATGTTTTATCTTAACCAAAAGAAAGCGGACATTGTAATTGCACATGTAATTTTCCAGTTATTTGTTATGGCACTATTTTGTATCATGCCAACACTGAAGTATCCTAGAATGATAATGGTTTCATCCATATGTAAATGGTGTGATGCATTTGAGAACACATTCATTATGTTAGCAATGTTGCACTCGAAGTGGCATATAAATTGAATATTGCAATTTGCAATCCACAGAATACTACTCTTGATAGCACCACCTCATCATCTTTTTCTTCTACAAGAACATTTTGCAAAGGCATGTAGGTATGGTTCAGAGTTAGGAGAAAAATTGGAGCAAAATTTAAGAGCAGGATGGAAAGATATGCCAATTTTGTGCAATTTTGTTGCAGCCTAAGCACGGTTGTACCATACCTAGCCCTTCTACACCTACATGCAGTTTTCTTCTACAAGAACATCCTACAAAGGAAACAAGCTTGACATCGTATTTTTCATGCGAAAGACACTGGTTAGATTCTTGTACGGGATAGGCAGGTACGAGATAGGCGTTAGATTTCGACTTCCTCACACACGACAAAGAACCAGAATTTGCAATGCTAGAAAAAATGATAGCCGGAGTTGTGTACATGACATTGGCATGGACATGGTGCAAAGTCTTGGGAAAAAAACAGAGGAAAATTGAAGAGCAGGAGAAAAAGATATGCCAACCTCTATGGAAAGTCTGTAGGACAAGAACGATGAATAAATACTTAAACATTCTTACTTGCAAAATGCAAACAACGAATAGTAAACAACGAACATGAATGAAAGTATGCTATTGAAACTTACTCGTTAATGATGAACGACAAAACCACAGGTCCACTTGCGGGTGCAGGACTTGAACACTGCAAAGTGCAAAAACAACTCCAACTATTGGCGCATGACCCCAACCTTGCAAAGCTGAAGCAAACAAAAGCAAACAACAAACAACAAACCAGTAAACAAGCACCAACAAGCCAACTGCAGCTGTAGGAGCTCAAACTCGCAAACTTGAACCAAACAACAACCGACGAACCAGGGAACAAGCAACAACTAATGAACCAGTAAACAACATATGTATCTTCAATGATGACCAAATTGCATCCCAAGCATAGAAGAAATTTGAAACATGTGACGACCATGAGAGTGGAAATACTTAAACATTCTTACTTGCAAACTGCAAACAATAAACAACAAAGAACGAATATAAATGAAATTATGGTATCGAAACTTACTCGGCAACGATGAACGACATAAGTGCAGGTCGAATTGTGGGTGCAGGACTTGAACCCCTTAAAGTAAAAAAAACAGCTCCAATTGTGGGTGCAGAACGCCAACCTTGCAAAGTTGAAGCAAACAAAAGCAAGCAACAAGCACAAACAGGTCCAACCGCAGGTGCAGGTCCTCAACCTTGCAAAGTTGAACCAAACAACGACAAACAACAACCAATGAACCAACGAACCAACGAACAAGAAGCAACCACCGAACCAATAAACAATATATGTATATTCAACGATGACTAAATTGCATTCCAAGCATAGAAGAAGTATGAAACATGTGATGGCTATGCAACTGACGATGGACAACAATATTGTCCAAATTCATTGCAACATTGTATGGAAAAGTTTGAGGAAAAATGTATCGTGAGAAGCCTATTTAGGTAAACATTTAAGGCTATCATGGCTGTTTAAGGGCCTCGCGCTATGCAAACATTTAAGCTGTCAGGCTTGTTTAAGGGCCTCGCGCTATGCAAACATTTAAGCTGTCAGGCTTGTTTAAGGGCCTCGCGCTATGTAAACATTTAAGCTGTCAGGGCTATTCAAGTAACTTAAAAAGAGTGTCAATGCTCTAAACTTTCGGTATATAAACATTTCAATACAAATATAAATAATAAAAACATTAAAAAAGAGCGTCAATGCTCAAAACTTTCAATATGTAAACATTTCAATAAAAAATTAAAAATTAAAAAAGAACTTCGAAGCTCAAAACTTTGGATATCTAAACATTTACAACATTGAGAATCCAATCTATTCTCCAAATAAGACAATGACATATAAGGATTTTTTATTATATAAAAAATAATGTTTTTATTTCTATATAATTCGAACAATATAGATTATGCGAAAATTTATAGTAAAAAAACATACTAATATAAAATCAACGAATTATAATCCCTTCCACAAGAACTAATAAAACCTCAACTTAAATAACAAATGCATATGTAATACGCATAATGTAATACTTTAGAAGATAAAGACCTATGATCAAAAGCATGTCTATTGCTATATAACCTTCTACGACAAGTATAACAAGAAATTTTTATAAAACAATTTAAAACTAAATCACATTATAATTTAAAAATATTTTTGTTATTTATTTATTAAGGTAATAATTAGAAAAAATTAGAAAACAATTTAATATTAAATCACATTTTAAAAAATTCGATGAAGAAAATTTTATAAATCATTTTAACACTTTATTACATTATAATGCTAAATTTAAATTATTATTATTTGTGTAAAAAATTCCGCTTATTAAGTGAAGAGAAGACCAAGAGAAGGAAGGGGACATCCTTTGAGGTTGTGAAGGGCGCTTATATTGGGGACGCGTGGCACCAATACCGCCAGAAAGTCCACGTGACCGTCACCGTAGCTGTCGAACGAGTGTATAATAATAGTCCATTACTACTACTATCGATCGTTCCCAGTAACTTAGTCGGTCCGCTTAATATGTATGCATATTGATATTGCAATTACATTATCAGATTAACAGAGAGGGAGTGAGATAGTGTCAGGGTTTTAGAGGGGAGGGGGAGGTGGAGCGAAGAAGACAAGGGGTGATGAGTTCGAATCTTGGAATTCCACTAGAGAACAGCAGGGCTATGGAGGCACTGGAGAAACAGCATCCCTATCCCAATCCCCAGGAACACGAGCAGGAGCAGGCCGGCCAAAACAAACCGCAGTCGACGAAAGCTGCGGGTGTGAAATGGATCAAAGAATGGTGCGTTTCGAACTTTTCTGCTCTGCATTTTGTAATTATCTTCACCATTCTTCTTCTATTCAAAGAAACGACTTTTCGTTAATCAGGGCCCCAATAAACTTCGTAATGAGGCCATTTACGAGAATAACATCAAAACCGCGGCCTTTGTCCGATTTCGATTTTTAATTTTTTTCTTTTATATAATTTCAGTGTGTAAGTATTATCAGGTAATGCAGACCTTAATCCTTACACTCCCTTATGATATTGTTGAATTGTGCTCGTGGTTGGGATTCATCCACATCGATTATGTAGATTTCTGAACCGTTTTTTTAATCCGAAAATGCTCCTATTGATCGAAATATGTACACGGCATTTTAAAGGCCACCACTAGCTAAAAGTACCTGGATCGTAGCTAGCTAGCAAGCTTTAGAACCATAAACAAAATTGCCATACAGGCTAAAATGTTGAGTACATCAAAATTAAATAAGCCTGCACAATTTGTCATGTCATTTCACTCAGCAGCAGGAATCATGTCCGCATTGGACAGAAGGTCATCTTTGTCTTTTCGGGGCGGCCTCATCCTTCCGCAGCCAGCTCAGGATCAGTAATAATGGACTCCAACCCATCCTTGCCCTTCTCCGGTTCAGGAGGCGAGAAACCTCGGAAATGGCCTGTGCCAGACGAGCGAACTTGTCATTTTGGGGGGCAGGCAGAGGGGGCCAGCTATGGCGCTGAATGGCCGTGTCTTTTGTATTAATTTCTAATCAAGAAAACAATTGGGGCTGACCTGTTTGGAACAAGGGAAAAAACTTAAAAGTTTTTCTTTTTTATTTGAAGATGTGCGAGCAGTGCCAGCTTTGCATTGGAGACCTACATTATCAGGATTCAGAACCATGGATTTGCAGAATACTGTAAGCTATCCACTTTGGAAGTTTCAATGATGTATATGGCTTCCAAATAACTTAAGGGATGGCGTGGGTAAATCGCCTTGTATCTAGATAATTTGTTTCCAAACTAGTATTATATTGATTTTTTCAAAGAATTGATAAAGCGTTTTAAATAACAACTGACACCTCACTGTAGAAAATGGAGAGCACTTACGGAGATTTACTTGCCCTAAACTTGGCCAGTCATATTATCCTCCAAACTAGGATTATATTGATTTTTTCAAAGAATTGATAAAGCGTTTTTAATAACAACAGACACTTCATTGTAGAAAATGGAGAGCACTTACAGAGATTTACTTGCCTTAAATTTGCCCAGTCATATTATCCTTCAAGATATGACATGAAACCTGAACACTGCACGCGATCATTAACATTGACACTACCTGCCTTCATCATCTTCTTCCACAGCTAGCTTGGTTAATTGCATATCATTCTTCCTTCTGTCTTCTTTATGCTTGCGCTGCTGTACAGTGTAACCAGACTATTCTTGTCATGCTCAAGGTTTATGTGGATAGTTGGAGATCCGTAAAGAGAGTTTGTGTTGTCTGTCATAGCCTTGTCCCTCAAACAGGTTCTGCAGGACACTTGAAAGTTGAGAYATGAATAGACTTCTTCTTTACATCATCCTCTCGATCTACGAAGTATTGACTGTCATTTTCAAACTATAGCAGCATCGCCTGTTTCAGTTCTTATGCAAGATTGTGGATGCTTGGCTTGAACTTACCTGTCTGTGCTCTCAAGTTCAAGTCCATACTCTCTGTAACCTCACCTTCTCTAACTTGATGTAAACAAGCTTGGATCCATTGTAGCCGTGGATCCTTGAGGTGAAAACCTTTTTGAGGGTGTAAAGACTTGAGGATTGCACCTCAAGGGATTTGATTCTTCTTGGCACTTGATAGTTCCATGGTTAAGATGGATCTAAGTTAGTTTATTAATATTTTTAAATTTTAACTTGATTTATATATATATTTTAATTTTATTATTATTTTGTGACACATGTTACACATCTACCTGGGGTGATGCATCTCCTCCCCTCTTTATAGTGTTCTTTCAACTTCTTTATGTACTTTCATTCTCTCCCCTTAATTCTCCAAGTCTTGATAACCTGGGTCTCCCTTTGGACTTACTTTCCTTGTCTTAACATCTTGAAGTCCTGGCAACCAATCCTCTCCATATTCTTATATGTGCCAACAATCTATCCCATATCTATTAACAAAATATGGTTCTCTCCTTTTGTTAAGATTTTTGGTATTCAATAAATTTCATATACTTATGTTTGACACATTCATTGGCCAGCTCATCTGCTTTTTTGTTAAAGTTTCATCAGCAATTCAGCTCACTTATTCCAACTTATTAAAGTTAAACTTGCAAAGCAGATTCCAAGTCTCCAACAAATTTTTGATGTTTAGGTGATTGCTATGCCACTTCTTCATGTTGACTGCCAATTTGGAATCACCTACATCCTAACTTGATCCCCTAAGGAAGAGTTATGATACATCCTTAGGGTGGTATTTGTATTTCTTTTATGAAATCCTTACCGTGAAGAATTACTTTTCTTTGCACAATGCTTAAACTAAAGCATTTTGGAGTTATTTTTGCTCAATATGTTTCTGTTCCACGCCTTATTTGGTGCTGAGAAGGTGATACATTCAATTGATACATCCTTTATGCCTTTTGTCTTAGGGAATTCATGAATCTTCCATCTAAACTGTATTACTTTTCTTTCAAATCCCTAAGCTATGGAGGTTTCAAGACATACTTTTAGGATTTTCATTGATAATTTTTTCTTTGGGATTTTGGTTCCAACCCTATGATTTTGCTATTTAGGCGTTTTCCATTTTTTCAATTTGGCCTTAGGTCTACAAAGCTTACAATTGTTCATTAGGAGGGGGATCCACCTTTTTACTTGATTTTAGGCTCTTTTTAGGAAACATGAATGGACTTTTTTACCACCACAATGTAAAAATACTATGTTAGAACAAGTTGATCTCACATGTCACTATGGTCATTTATCAATCCAACTACAATAAGTCCCAGTAGTGGTACTAACCCAAGATTTTGCCATTTACATCTCTTACTTTTTGATATGTAGGAAGAGCATACCAATGAGTATGGCAATGAGAATGTTGATCCTTAGATGGAAAATGAGAATGCCCCCACTCCCCATGATGAGGATCCTGATATGGTTGAGATGTGGATGGTGATGAATTTGGTGTTGGCTCATCATAAGGTGTTGGATGTGGTTCCAACGAATCAATAGGTGAAGAATCATTAGTTGAGACAGATTTAAGCTTCGACATATCATAAGAAGATGAATCAACTTATGGTGCAAGATTTGGTTCCTGCAAAACAATGGTAGATGATGCACAATTGATGTAGGATTTATTTCCACCCAAATAATAGCCATACAGAGATTAGGGTGACCTACATCTAGTGAAGAAGTCTCAAAATATCCAAAGGTTTGTTCTCATTGGTATGCTTCTCAAAATCAGGAGGCTATGACCCGTGGGTAGCTAATTGTGCATGAAAAGATGCATGAAAGGAAGACTGAATATCCTTTTTCTAGGTGTCTAGCATGTCTTTACTCTCCTGTAAATCATTCAGGGGATTTCAAAAGTCATGAGCATGTGTTTTTTTGAGTTCATTAATACATTGCATCCATCTCTCGTCAAGGTCATCATACTATTCAAAAATAGAAGAAGCGAAAATTTGCAATTTGTTAATGTGATTCTCTAATGTACCTTTAGTACTTTACAAAACACTTGCTTGTATAATATGTCGATTGAAGTGTTGCAGATCTTTGATGGACTTGTCTTTTTCGTCAACAGAGGAAGGATGGACTTGTCCTTCTCATCAATAGAGGAAGGATGAAATTAGAGGAAGGATGGACTTGCCTTTATCATTAAGATCATCCATGACAAAAAATTATAATTTACTTTGCAGTTGTTGGTATTATGGGAAAAAAAGGTGCAAAGTGTCTAAGCCAATCACACAGAGTGTGAGGGCCCTGGTAGAAAAAGCAATGTGTTCTTTCTTCAATAACCTTAGGAAAAAATGATATAATAATTCTACCCTTCTTCACAACCACCCATAATTTACTAAGTAAAAGGAGCTTTTCACCTTTGTAAAAAATGTCAACTGCATAAGAGAGTCACTTTCATTTTGTCAAAAAAAAAAACTCTCCAATCACCCTTTCCACTCAATCTTTTTCATCCAAATAAATTCTCTTTGAAAAAGGTAAGTATCCTTTTTAGTAAAGAAGAGGTAGAAACATGCAAGTAGAAAAAGGTAATGTCCTTTACAGTAAAAAAGAGGTAAAAACATGTAAGTTTCCTTTTCATAAAGCAATTGAAAAAGTAAGGCAATAAAATGTCCTTTTTTCCAGGGAAAACTTTGCAGGGAAACCCAAGGGATTCTTCCCCACATTCGTGGATGGCATCCCTACTAAACTTGTCAGTATAGACTAGTGCACCTAGCCCAAGGGGATTCGAATCTGGGCATTTGCTGGCACAGAACTAGCCAAATGCCTAGCAACATTGGCAACAACATGTTGAGATAACCCCTTGGGCTAGGCAATAAAATACATGTCTTTTCATATACAAAATTCATAGAGTATGATGGAAAAGGGGATTTTGAACTTGGATCTGCTCACAATTAGGTAAAGCCTTTCACTAACTATCCTTACAAAAGAAGTTGCAAATAGATGCAAACAAATAACTTTTCATTATGATCTCAAGACAAATAAAAAATTAACTATGAAGCAATGTTGCATGGGGACTCATCCCCACCCTTGAAACCCATGTTTTGGCTGTTTTGGAGACTTTGGATCTTCAGAAACATTTTCAAATGCTTGGGGAGTCCATCGGGGGCTTGGGGACTTTTAGGGGATTGTTCCCATATTTTGGGTGAAATTTAGGGGGATTGTTCTCACATTCAGTGTGAAATTTAGGGTACTTTTAGGGGACTGTTCCCACGTTCCTTGATTTTTTTGGGACTCCTAGATGTCTGTCATGTTGTAACTTTTTGGTTGGGTTAAAAAATGGTTGAGAAGTTTGTATGGTTGAGTGGATGGAACCTCTTTAGACGACACTGCTCAAGGTTAGTTGCAACCATGTAACTATTTGTGCACTATAACAATGGTACTACTTTGACATTGGGTTAGAGAATTCATATCAATATCCCACGAGGTTCTCTTAATCCTAAAGAGGTGTGTACAATTTGCTTGAATTTTTTAGGTTGCTGGATATACCAACTAGCATTTACTTTGAAGTTTGAATGATTCGATGGGGAGGAGTTCAACATGTATATAGGGCTAGGTGTGATAGATGGACCATAACCAAGAGTTTAAATGTGAATCATGTAGATAAGCTTGTGGTGGTTTTTGATGGACTTAGAATGGAATGTTCAATTAGTGTTCTAGCTTATTACACTTGCAAATCTCAACCTTGATTTGACTCTAACCTCAAAGTGTAACCCTTTGAGACTTGTCACTGGCTAAGTGACATGACACGAGGACATATGACATGAAGGACATGTGGATATGGGTATTTGACAAGGGACACGTCGATGTCAGAAACATGACACATACATGTTACATATATTAAAACAATTACAAATACAAAAATGAAATATAGATAAAGATCCAAATTAGAAACTAGAACATTTACAAAATATTGCTACAACGAGTCACTACATCAATGCTGATCAAACACATAAGAAATTAGAATATTCAATACACATGTCATAACATAGAAGTTAGAACCATAAACCATAATATTTTTATTAAGTCATTTGATGTCATTAAAATCAAAATGTATTATATAGATACTGAGTCACTGATACTCTAGGTGGGAATGCTAATCCTAAATACAAAATAGGGTAGATACTAGAATTGTAGATGGAAGAATCTCATAGCTCATCTTGTCAATGGTCCTCCTCCATGTCAAAATCATCAAAATCACAATCATTTCCACTGCTCTCTCCTCCATCCTCTTCCTCCTTGTCCTCCTCCATATCCAATCCAAGATCTGCATCTACTAGTGTGGAGGATGACCCCTCAAGAGGATCGACATCATCAAAAGTGATCGGCTCTAGCACTGTTTCATTAAGATCCAAGTTGGCTAATGCCATCTCAACATTGTTGTCCAAGTCCATATCATTAGGAAACACATCCCACATTTTTGTCTTCATCAAGAAAAATCGCTTTTTAAGAGTCCCCATGGGTCTTTTTCATGCTTGGTGTTAGACATATCTAGGGCATGTGTCGGACACATGTTTGACACACGACATATGGACATGAGCCCCCTAAGGGACGTGTGTTTTAGGACACGTGCCAAACATACGTTGGACACTTGTTCGACATGCGGGATACATACATTGGCTCCCTAAGGGACGTGTCCTATTACTTAGGTCGCTTGTGATTGTATAAGTGTAGGTTGCAATTTATTTCATTGCAATTTTTTGTTTTTTTGTTACGTATATATACATATTATCTCTTTCTCCCACCTGTTGTCCCTTGAAAAATTTGGGGGTGTGCTTTAGTTGTTTTGGAAACTCGTTCCCCTGTAACCCCATTCTGGAAACTCATGCAACATAACTACAAGGTCTTACTTGTAGGTTTTATTTGCATGCATAGGTAGAGGGCTCGAGAGTGGGAGTCGAGCCTAGTGGGCGACTTAGAGCGTAGAATGTTGAAGTGTTCCAATACTTGGAATGGAAGGACTTCAACAATAAGCAACAATAAAAGAGAGAGAGTCTTGCTCTCCTAGGGTTTTGCAATTCCTATAAGATGGAGGAAGACATCTCTATGAAAATGTACTCCTAAGAGAATAACAATATTGTATTAATTGATACTCAAATTGGATTGATTACAAGTGAAGGGGGAGACCCCTTTTAATAGAACTCTCATACAAACACCTCTCCACTAACACAATGGTGAGTCATTAATGCATTTAACTATCCTCTCTGCTAACATAGTGATGACTCACGAATATGAGTAACTAACAACTCTTAATTGCTTAGTGATGGGGCATTATTGAGCTTACAAACAAAATAACTCGTGTACAAAATTTATGTATAGGAACACAACATGCCCCTCCCCCTTAAATAAACTTTGACCCCAAATCTATCTCTAATCCTATTAACTAATCATTTATTCATTGCTTACATAAAAATAGGTCGATTATGCAAAAATGGTCTTTATTAACATATTGGGTCGTCACTAGCCCATGTAACTCAACAACTACCAAATCTAATAAGTGCATGCATTACATCCACAAGTCTTCTTGTCATTTGTTGTGTTAGGGACACAACATGCCCTTTCTTCTATAAATGCCTTAATCTTAGAGCGTAAGGAAGAAGTAGATAAAAATTAAAACTGCGACTGGGACCTAAAGTCATTCACCTATAGCTGGATTGATAAGATAGATAAGATAAATGTATTAATGTCCAACAGATGACCACTGGAGTAGGTCAATGGGACTATTAGGTACAAGGATGTCTATACAAAGCGGGAGCGCTAAAGTGACTCGGATATAAAACAAGAAGCAAGAAGTAAAATAGAGTAGAAGTCTAATCTAAAACCTATAGAGTCAACTCCAAAGATGGAGATGTGATTCGGGAGAGAAATTTGCCAGGTGAGTAGAGTTGGAACTGATGGAGCCAATGGTACAAGGCTACTCTAGTCCATTGGAACCATCTCTCTTAACATCCGAGGCCGAATGGAGAAAACTCATAATAGATGTCTGTCCGAAAGAAGAATGGGAAGAGGAGATGGAATGAGTGTTGTGCTGCTGTTTGGAAGGGAGAACTCGTCACTGTGGTCTAGAAGAGATCATTTGGCGACTAGTCTGTCTACTAATATGAGGTATGGACCGGTGACACTAGGTCTCACGGAGGTAGAAATAGTACCCCGTGTCCTCATTGATTTGGGGTCATATCTATCAATCTGTCGCTTGGTACCCCTAGTCGGGAGCATCCTAAAAAAGGAAGTGATCCGTTGGGTGGGAGTTGGTCCAGGTCGTGGATGTCGCTGGAGGATAAAAGAATGGAGACAAAGGGCCTCATGCATATATAAGGCCAGACATCTTTGGTTAGGATACATAAAGAAACTTCGAAGCATCTGTAGCTCTCTGAAAAGGTAGTGGAACCGTCCTCAGATGTTGTAGTAAATCGAGCAATGGAAGATGAAGTGCTCCTCAGTCTCAATCTCTCGGAGATGGCACAACTGGTAGATCTTGTTTGATCGGTCAATCTATTAGTTAGTTTCAATCCGCAGTTTATGAGATCCAACTTTGAACTATCGTAGGGGGATTCAGAGAGCATGCATTCAATGGCGAAGTGCGTACCGGGGTTGAACAATGAGTTTGTCCCTCGTGACCATGAAATGCTTAGCATTAGGCATCTTCAGATGTAACCCCCCATGAGGGTTTATCCAAGTGACCTATATAAACTGCCTGTAGATATCCTCTCCGATGGTTGGGTTCATCTCCTGTCTGGTATGTAAGAGGTGATCGAGTGCATCAAGGGAATATCTAAATGGAGGGAGCCAATCTATCATAATACCAATAGATACTAGGAGATCAAAGACCTCAACATACTAGCACTGAGAACGAACTGGAAAATTAGCTGATGCAATGGACTCTGATGAGTAGTAGGCCAAGTATGGATATTGGTCCCATCCCTTTTCCGTAGTAATGAAACTCCGAATGCGGAGGAGTGAGATGAGACCAAACATCATCTCAAGTCGAAAGACCAAACATCATCTCAAGCCGAAAGGGTCGAGCACCAAACTCTACGAGGACGATGTGCTGAGCAACTGTCGTCTTGCACCCGATGATGCGACGAAGGAGGATGATCTGTACTCTCTCTATTGAAGACCATTTATACTCTAGTAAACTAGGTCCCATAACTATGGTAAACTCAGAACTGTAGTAAACTTAGAACTATAGTAAACCTTAGAACTGTATAACACTATAGGGTGGACAAGAGTGTCCATGAGTGACATCTTGGATGATATGTCCTGAAAATGATTCCTGAAACATTGGCTGTCAAGAAGGCCAAGGGTCCGTAGCCCTTGTTGACTCGAGGCTGAAGTGCATGTCGCAGACTATAGCGAGGTCCTTTAAACACTACCCCCAAACAAGTATACGAGTTGGTGATCTCAATCTCCTCTCCTCTGAAAAAGAAATGGTAATAAAAAAAGAGCTTCTTTGACTCCTTGAAGATCATGACATTGGTTTTACCTAGGTTGATCGTCAATTGATGAAGGTCACAAAAGAGGGTCAAGGCATCTAGTTGTCTCTACAACCTTTAGGGGGTTGAAGCCAAAAGGATCTCATCACCCAGAAAAAGCAGGATGAAGATTAGGACCTAATGGAGAAGGTACCCATATCTGTCGTAGATGTGCTCATGCAAAAAGGACTCCAACTCGTCAATATAGATCCCAAACAATGTGGGGGACAGAGGGCAACCCTATTTGACTCCAATGGTACTCCTGATAAAATTTGATATCCCATGTGTTGTGCATAGACCTCCAAGGACTGACTCATATAGGTGCATGATGGCAGTCAGTAAGGTCTCTGATATTCCAATGTCTTAGCGTCTCTGCAATAAAGCCTCTAGGGGGACGGAGTCAAAATATTTCTGAAAGTCCACAAAACAACAATAAATGCTCAAAGAGTGATGCCGTGCCTCCTTAATGATGGTCTAAAGTGCGAGGATGTGATCAATAGGTTGGTGTTCAGGTCGAAATCCAGCCTATCCCCTAGCTCTAAGTTGCCTCCTCTCAAGCTTCCCAGAGAGCTTTGGATGGAGGATTGTGGCATAGAATTTGGAAAAAGTGTAGCCTACCATGATAATCTTGTAGTTGTTGGGGTTCGTACTAGAGCCCGATTTGTGGATCGGTTGAATAATGTGATGTGACCAAGATTGTGGAACACCCGTGCAGGCCACATGGTTGAACAAGTCAGCTAGGTGGTTATCCATAGCATGTAGACCCTGCTTGAAGGGTTCTTCCTAGAACCCTTTCTCATCTGCTGCTTTGCTTGCGTTCACCATCCAAACGACCTCTTGGATATCTCGATATGAGAATAAGTGGCAAGAAGGGGGGGGAGAAGTAACTTGAATTAGGGGCTGCCCAAGGACATTGTAAAGGGAGGAGGTATGGGTAAACATGAATTTTGGATCAGGAGGAAGAGGAGAGTGGCAAGGAAAGAAGGTGCGCCAAAATTTTTTAGGGGAACGGATAAGGGAAGCTCACACCACTGATTTGACACCTTTACACTCACTCCCTTGTTAGGCCTTGTGTCCTCAAAGCCATGGTAGAGATCAACATTGGTAATGATTGATAATTGCTCAGTGGGATCCTAGGACTTGTTTGTGTCATTACTGTATTGATTTTCTTGGTGCTCTTCTACTACACATGAAGGTATTGTAGCTACTTTGGCATTTGCAAGTTCAGCGAGGAGAGGCTTCTCTTGGATAATATGTACTTAATCAGGTTCAATGATTACATCCTCATGGTAATTCCCTTCACAAGGAGATTTATCACCATGCACAATATGAGATTCATCAACGAGAGGGAAAGAGTCTTTACAGAGAAGTTGGGAGATGTTTCTGACCTCTTCTAAACCCTCTTCACATGGAGATTGATTATAGATAGGAGGTTCAATGGTTGCAATTACATCCTCTTCATGTTCCTCACATTTAGTTCCTGCTCCTTTTGTATCAATGATAGTTGCAAGCATTGGTGCCGTAGTTGTCAAGCTATGTTGCATGATACGTGTACTAGTTTTGGAAATGGGAACCGGTGGAAATGTGACCCCCCCTCAAATGGGTACGTCGGGGGAAACATGGTGTGTGTATGTGTGTATATATGTATGTATTTAAATAACATATTATCTTGCAAGAAAATAAGAAATGAATAGAGGTTAATTAGTAGGTAGGTTTAGAACAAGGATGATTTTAAGGATGGAAATTTATTTTAAAATGTAGAAACCTTGGCGAATCTTACTAATCCTTCATATGACAACTATAAATGATTGGCGATATTTTTGTAAAAATATTCAAATTTCTATGGATTTTATATAGATTTTATAAATTTTTGGCGATTTTTAAGGAAAAATAATTTTATCCTATAGAATATGGGCGAATCATTTTTAAAAAAGCGAATCTTGTTTTTGGAAAAACCGTGGAAAATTAGCCCATGAGCGAAATTTAGCCCCTAAAATCATCCCTGGTTTAGAAATGAATAGAGGTTAATTTGTTTTCATTTTCCATAGATGAGGGCTTTGTAGACTTCCTATGAGTCTGACACCCCTCATGGGTGCTTGGGCATTTCTAAGAAGTTTTTGAGGCATTTTCGTGTTTCTACGAGTTTCTGGCATTGGTACGTGGGAAGTTTAGGAGTTTCGTGCAACAATGTTGTCAAGCAATGTGGGGAGACTCTTTTTGCAACTTTTGTAGAAGATGTGTCTCCTTTTGGTACCCACTTCTTTTCATAAAATCCCCTTTCCATGACAAGCCATAGGAGTTGGTATCTTGTCTTCTCTTGCTCATTGAACTTTTGCTGCAACAATTTCAGCTCTTTGGCCATACTGGGTCCAAATTGAAATGGTCATAATTTTTTAATTACAAATTGAAGTCAAGCACATGATATATGTTTTGAAGCTAAGAATATTTATTTTTCAATGGAAAAGTCAAACATGAGAAGTTCTTTGGATAATTGGCTGGAAAACCTGACAATAGAGCCACCGCTGTAAAAGAAATACCCTTAAGAAACTGACTTTCAATCTGCAATATCTTGGTCATATGACCTCTGATTTGCGTGATATTTTCTTTGAAACTGCATATTTTTTTGAGAGGAATCCAGATCTGCAATAAATTTCTGAAGATCCCACTCTGAAAGTTTCAGAAATCGATCTGAGCATCGCGGCCCTTTTTTTGTTTTTATTTTCAACAATACAATAGAAGCGAGAATTGACCTGCTCTTCTACCAACTTGAATTGTTCCAGTACCTAGGATGGAACCACTCCAACAATAAGCAACAATAAATTGGAATAAACAACAATGAAAGAGATAAGGGATTGGGGGCACTTATACACTTAAGGTTGGAATGCACCCACAATTCCTAGAAGATGGAGGAAGACATCTCCATGAAAATGTACTCCTCAGAGATTAACAATACTATATTGATTGATCGTATAATTAGATTGATTACAAGTGAGGGGGTTGACCTCTTCTAAACAACTCTCATACTAACATCTTTCCTCTAACATAGGGTGAGTCATTAATGCATGTGTTAGATTTTAGGGTAAAATGCAGAATGTTAGTCTCTTTTAATTTTTCTAATAAACAAGACAAATTAGATCTGTAAGTCAATCACAAGTAAGGCAAACTGCAGCTGTTTAATAGAGGAGCTCTGATCATATATTAAACTCAGATCTAAGAGACAGATCTAAAATTGTAACTATAGAACTGAACACTCAACTTAGGTCTGCAACAGCACATAGTAGGATAGATCTAGAACAGTTAGAGGCAGCTTAAAGATACAACACAGA
>ML779034.1:111999-126811 GCA_009831015.1 Picea engelmannii
TGGAGAGGCAACACAGGAGAGGACATTCCTGTGGAGGGATTTCTTCATTGGGTTATTGATGAACTAGGGCGCTTCAGTTCAGTACAGAGGGCAACAAAGGGAGAGGGTGCACCACAACTTGGGCACTTCTTTCTCTGTATCTAGTGGCAAGGCTCGTGAGGAGCTTGCTATGTAAACAGGTTCCATTGTATTTCATTACTTGTTGTATCTCTTTCTTTAATCATCATTATATAGACAAATATCCCAAACTGGTTTTCCCCGGGGGGGTTTTATCCAGGGTCATGTTGACCAAAAATACCCGTGTACAAAAATGCATGTGTTAGTCTTTTAGATCTGTTCATTTTCAGCGGTAAAGATCTTTAGGTGTGTTGTACTTATTTTAGTATGCATGTGCTAACTTCTGGTTACTAAAACTACATGCTAGAGCACCTAAAATTCGAAGTGCAACCGTAACAAATCAGCAAGAAGTTCTTGGACTGTTGGCTGTCCTAAAACAACAACAAACACTTTACATAACAGTTGAAACTTAGAGCCTAACTGTGGTCAAAGGCAGACCCAGTAGGCATGCTTGATAGGACCTGGAATATTCTTCAACCATAAGGGGACTCATTGATGGGTTATAACACAAGCCAAGTTTATCCAGCATAATTCGAACATCTCCCCTTAATACTGACTTGGGGATACAAATAAGGAAAGCTGGCATAAAGGACAACCCTGAGACCACATGCAGTCACTCAGGTGTTGATACATTGACCAAATAGATGTTTTGAATTTAGCCATAATTCCTCCATTATATAAGATTTTCTTGTCTACAATTACTTCTCATTGACCAATTGCCATTGTGAAGTTGTTTGATTTATTATTTTTGTTTCTTTGGGTCTGTACGTTTTAGCCACTCTTTTGCAAGGTGTCATTGATCAAAGTTTCTGGGATATATTTTCACAGTAGACTCTCTGTTGTCATTCTCAACCTTATATTTCTAGAATGTTTTCTTCCATCTACCTTCCTACCTTTAGTTTGACATAATTACATGAAAAACGTTGTTGTTTTTTTGTTTGTGTCCTTCAGGGTGGGTAATGTCTTGCCTTGGATATTCTTGATGGTAGTTAGAATAATCACAACCTTACTCAGAAACCAGGTTGTAATCTTCTTCATTAGTAAATCAAAATACAAGGAAACATTTGGAAGGGTTAGCTGGTTTTACCCTATTTTTTGGTTGCCTTTCAGACTATTGTTGCCAAGGTGAAGCTTTCTAAAGTTATGTATCATTTTTATAGTGGGTCTAGTAGTATTACCTTTCTCAGGGGTTTTATGCTTAAGACAGTTCACAACTTCAAGGACAAAGATTGTTTTTCCCAAGGGTTGACTGAGTTTTTGCCTGTTTGATTTTTCTCAAAACAGGATTTTTATTTCTTTTTCTTTTTCCAAGAAAAAAAAAACGTATATTTGATATTTCATGAAGAAATCAAAATATACATTGCAAGGTGCCTTTCCAGTGTTCCAAAGGATAAAGTCGGTCTGCTTCTTCAGGACCCAAAAACTATCAGTCTTCAAGGACAAAGATTGTTTTTCCTAAGGGTTGACTGAGTTTTTGCCTGTTTGATTTTTCATGAAACAGGATTTTGATTTCTTTTTTCTTCCCAGAAAAGAAACATATATTTGATATTTCAAGATGAAATCAAAATATACATTGCAAGGTGCCTTTCCAGTGCTCCAAAGGATAAAGTCTTTCTGCTTCTTCAGGACCAAAAAACTAAACTGAAAAACTGCTTAAAGAAACAGTCATCCAAAAGTTCTTGGCTACAAGTGCGAGACCAAAAAACAACAAAGAGCTATAAATCAAAATATACATTGCAAGGTGCCTTTCCAGTGCTCCAAAGGATAAAGACTCTCTGATTCTTCAAGACCAAAAAACTAAACTGAAAAACTGCTTAAAGAAACAGTCATCCAAAAGTTCTTGGCTACAAGTGCGAGACCAAAAAACAACAAAGAGCTATAAATCCCTAATACTAAATTCAGAAAGAAGCACAGCTTTTTCAAACAAACTAGATTTTCTTCAATGTCTTCAGTCCTTCAGTAAAGAGATATAAGTTCTTCTGGAAGTGTACCTCCTCCTGCTGTTTCAGCTGTAACCAGGAGACCTTCCTGAAGGAGTAATGCTTCTTTAGAAAGCTTATCCGCCTTCTCATTTAATTCTCTGAAAACATGTTGAAAGGAGATGGATACCAACATGTTTCTTACCTTGCTCGTTTTGTCAATGATTGAAGAAGAATTAAATTTTCCAGCCTGTTCTTTCCATTTGCCCAATCACTAATGAGCTTGGAGTCACCCATGATTTGAGGACTGGTTATACCTCTATCAATCATAATTTTTAGCAGCAACCACAAAACACACAACTCGGCCCTAATGTTTGTACCTTGACCACAAGCCAATTTAAATGAAATAAAATGATTTTCTGACAGAAAAAAATGCCTCCTGCTCCACAGATACCTGGGGTACCTTGACTTGCTCCATCAAAGTATCCCCAGGCCTTTGAATTGTCCGCATCTGGAAAGTTTAATACTCTAGGGTTTGTTACTTTCATAGGTTTTCACATTCCTCTATAAGCATATCTAACCTGATGGCTGATCTCTATTGGCAGAATCCCTTTGCCTTGGAATGTCATTTCATTTCTTGTTAGCCATAGTGCCCAAGCTAGATTACAAGCCATAGCCTTATGCTCTGAAACTGTTTTGTCTTTGTACTACCCTTTAAAACATTCTTAAATATTCTCCCCATGCGATTTTCCATTTCCATTTGTCAATTTCAAAGGTTAAAACCACAATTCTTTCGTGAAGGGAAGATGCACAAATAGGTGATCTATTGATTCTTCACTCTTTTTGCAAAGGATACACCTGCCGGGTGTTGAGATTTGGGTACCTTGGAAAGTGGTCCCCTTGTTTGTGAGTCTCTAAACACAAAGGGGGAGACTATTACCCTTGTACTTTACCTTTTTGTTCTAATTTCACTTTGACTTAAAGTCAAAAGTGAAATTTTGTCATTTAAGTCAAAAATGAAATTGTCATTTAAGACAAAAGTGACATTTAATTCACTTTGTGGGTGAATTAAAGGACACGAGGCAAAGTAAGGAAACTTAACAAAGTGGGTTTTCTAAGTGAGATTTTTGGATTAGATCTCATCCATTTATTAGACATGGGTAGATTGGATCTAGCCTCTAGGCCATTGATCTTTTAGGGTTTGGCCAAAGAGAGGCTAAAGGAGGGAAAAGGGTAAGGAGAGGCTCACTTGTCACTTGAGAGAGTTGAGTGAGGAGAGGAGGAGAAGAAAAACAGTTGGGCACATTTCTTGAGGAGGAGAGGGCACATGAGGTCAAGGGTTTGAGGAGAAGCCATTGTTGAGTGTGCTAGCTTCCTTGAAGAGTCATTCATGGAGGTTGCGCACTAACTTGAGTAGGGGCGCATTCTTAAGGAAGGGGGGTGCACAAGCTTGTGGAGAGGTGCATCCAAAGGGAGGAGGTGCATCAAGCTTGGGAGAGGGTGCACCTTGAGGAGGAGTCTCACTTGCTATAGGAGAGGCGCACTCTAGAGCATGGAGGGTGCAAGGTAAGTGAGGGCGCACACTTGTGGTGAGTTTTTGCTAGAGGAGGGGCGCACTAGAGCATAGTGCGCACTAAGACAAGGAGGGAGGCACTCTTGTGTAGAGAGTGCAAGACCAAGGGAAAAGGCAAAGGCAAAGGAAAGGTTAAAGTCAAAGGCAAAGGCAAAGGCAAGAGGCAAGGAAGAGGGCTAAAGGCTTAGCAAAGGAAGAAGGGCGCACCAAGGCAAAGGGCGCCTTTGTTCATGGGCTAGCAGACACATCTTCAAGGGACTTCAAAGCATCCAAGTTTGGTTGCTATTGTACCAGGTTCACTTGTATATGTTTTCCTTCTTGTAACTTTTGCTTTGAGATCTTCTATATACATCTATCTCCAAACTGGTTTTCCCCGGGGGGGTTTTATCCAGGGTCATGTTGACCAAAAATACCTGTGTTCATTTTTCATGTATGCTTAGTGTTTAAATCAGTGGTAGGAGCTTGTTAAGATCTTAGAGGAGTGCTATATGTTTTGAGGTTTGCATGTACTAACATTGGGTTACTAAAACTAGCAAGGGCACCTTAAAAGAGCATATATCCATCAGTTGAGGGCAGATTTCTTGGCAGATTTGAACAGACCTGTTTGCTGTCCTAAAACAGCAGCAAGGACAGATTTGGTTGATGAAACTTAGAGCCCAACAAGAGGTCAAAGACAGACCTGTTGGGCAGCCCTCAGTTCCTCAAATTTCTACACCAGGACTGTGCCATGTCCTCTTTTTGCAATTGTCCTAGGTAAGAACTTTCTCAGATAGAGCCAACTATAAAAATATCCTAGCTTTTCAAAGAACAATTCAGCATCCAAATTGACTTCCATCATCACTTCTTTTCTCTTTCTTCATTATATTCTATCTTAACCTCATGTCCCAGTTTTTCTGTGTAATTTCTAGAGGCTTTGTTGTTTGAGCAGATAATTACATCATCTTCATCCTTTAATCTAACAGCACTATGTTTCAGGTTGAAAATGTACTACTGCCAATCATCTGCTATTACCCCATTGGAGATCTAGCTGTAAAGCTGTTTTCCATCCTTGATTCCTTATGGATCTATTCCCTTGATCTGCAGCATCTGCTAGACTGTATATCTCCAGATTATGTAGAGCATGTTTTAAAGGTCCAGAAAGTCTGAAAGTTCCTATGCAGCCTATCCAAGATAACTGCCCTATCTTTACTTCGTTCCCTCTTCCTACCTTCCACACCAACCACTTCACTAGCAAGGGGAACGCTTTTACCAGATCCTTCCAGATAACAGAGGCCCCTCCAAAAGCCGTCACCTCTTTTCTAATCCAATCTTCCATTCTTCTTGGTGCTATGTGATTTGTGGACATAATTTTTCTCTAAAGACTTCATTTTGCATCAATCTCCACAGACTTTTTTGCAGCCAATGCTCGTCCAAACAAGTGTATATTCTTCAAGCTCCAACCTCAGACAACTCGACAACTGGAAATACTTGGAAAAAATCAGGGAAATTGTATTTTTGCAACACTGCTTAGGATACTATTACTTATACAAGATGGGATTTCGATAATGGTATCGTGCGTTTCCTTCATTTTTAGTTTTTCTCCATAAATCTTTTTGAAGACCCTCTCTATAGGTCACTCTTTTCCCTTTTTTTTTGTTTTCATTGGTGTTTGTTGATTATCATCACTTGGATTTGGTATTCGTTGGTTTAGTTTGTTGACATATATTATCTTTTCCGAAATGGTTCCCTTTTGTTTTATTTTCTAAATCTTTGCTCTGTTATACTTTCTTGTTCATTCTCAAAGAACTGCAATTTCGACTTAAAGTCATATTTCCTCCTTTAATATCAGATTTTATTGTCTACAAATCTTCTTCCCCTTGACCACTTGCCATTGTGATCATTTATGTTGTTTGGTTTGTCACTTTTCTTTCTTTGGGTCTGTATGGTTTAATGACTCTTTTGCAAGGTGTCCTTGATCAAAGTATCTGGGAAATATTTTCATAGTGAAATCTCTGTTGTCATTGTCAACCTTATATTTCTAGAATGTTTTCATCTATCAGCCTTCCTACCTTTATTTTGACATAATTACATGAAAAAGTTTTTTGCTTTTTTGTTTTAGTGTCCTTGGGGGTGGGTGGTGTCTTTCCTAGGATGTTCTTGATGGTAGTTAGAATAATCACAACCTTATTCAGAAACTAGGTTGTAATATTCTCCATTAGTAAATAAAAAAACAAGGAAACATTTGGAGGGGTTAGCCAGTTCTACCCTATTTTTTCGTTGCCTTTTAGAGCATCATTGCCAAGGTGAAGTTTTTTAAGGTCACGTATCATTTTATAGTGGGTTTAGTAGTATTACATTTCTCAGGTGTTCCATGCTTAAGACAGTTCATAGTCTTCGAGGACAAGGATTGTTTTCCTAGGGGTTGACTGAGTTTTTGCCTGTTTGATTTTTTTTGAAGCAGGATCTTGATTTCATTCAATATGTCTGAAAAATTCTTCGGAGATGTGCCTGTTGTGGTTGTCTTGAAGTCTATCAGGGTTGATGATTGTCTTTTAGCCTTAGTTGTAACAGGAGAAAAGGAGAGGGAGGGAGAAGGACTAGCTCCTGATAGATAATGATATGCTATCTGAAAAGGAGTTGACCATCTCTTTGTTGCAACTGCTTGAAGTATATTTCTCACAATATTGAGATTCTGAGGTTTTTGGAAGCTGTTTTGTACTGGTCATGGATACAGGAGTGAATTTAGGAGGACAAGGAGGGTAAAAAGTTGCTTAAGGTGCCTGATTGGGTGTTTACGGATTATAGGGGATTAAGGAAAGTATACGCATGGGTGGGTGGAAAATGCATCTTTTATAGGGAAAATATTGGATGACAATGATTGTAATTTGGATTAGGAGGTGATGCAGGAGTATGTGTTTATTTGTGGGGTTTGCATTACTTGTTAGCTATGTTGCATTGGTTTTTGGGATGGGGGAATGGTGGGGATGGGGAGATGCGTCCCTGGGATGGCTAGAGCGCACCCACAAATTTTAAAGGGGACGATGGGTTGGGGATGCAATGATATATATATTAAAAAATATTAAAAATTTAGAATTCACCATAAACATTTGTAGTTGCTTGTAAGCCTAACAGGTTATACCATATGGTACTATGCACAACCCTTACACTTGCCAGCTTTGAAAAAGCTCGGGCAAATTAGAAAAGGGCTGAGTGGCATTCCATTATTGGCCCCTAGTCATGAGAAAAATGCAGTTTAGCGTTAGGAAACTTAAGTGTAACTATTTTCAATTTGCAATATGGTCCATGAAGGGTCAATGAGGCAAAGAGCTGTCTCTATAGCAGCTTTTCTTCCTCATGATGTCTTGTTAATGATGATTATGTTAAAACTTAAAAGGCATTCCCTTCTCAATAGGTTCTGCAGATTTTTACAACTGTGTTGAAAACCACTACAAAACACTTTGATTCCGTAAAGAGATTAGATTCATATTTCAGATTAAGAAGGTAATTGAATAGGAATTTATTCAAACATTTAATACCCAATCCAAGTCATTACTATCTGATTGTTTTCACAATTCTTGACGTTGGGATGGTGGAAGAACTGGACTTAAATGACTCCTGGAAACCCATGCTCAACATGTAAAAGCTGAGATGACTGCAAAAAATGAGAAGGACAAGAGCAATAACCACAAGGATCAGCCCTTTGAAATGTTGCATATCCTGTTTTTTTGACATGTAGGCTTTGCTTGCTGTAATGTTGTTGCTGAAAAGACAATAGTTAAATCACCAGAAACCCAAATTGAAACCCATTATACAAAACACATGTTTTGAGCTGCAACTTGTACAACAGATTTAGATTTAATGTAATACAAAAAAAAAGAATGGGAAAACTGATCATATTGTCCAATCATTAATGTCTATTGTCAAAACTGAAGATGCATGCTTGGAACATCCCTGAAATCTGCCCGGAACGTCTTGGGGACGGCCAACAAGTCCCTGAGTCCCTGATGGAGTCCCCAGTAGTTTGGGGGCGTTTCCTAAGGGTCTCCAAGTCCTTGAAATGCCAGAACAGCGGGTACGGGTCCTGGTGCAACATAGCTTTTTAGCTATTACTTGAGAACTGAGATTTGTTTTTGGCAAGCATATATATATCAGAATTTTATTTGCAGGTGTATGAATAATAATAAACAGTTATGGTTGATACTATTTTGTTTGGGATAATAATAACAATTATGCTTAGAAGGATGGTTTTAGAGGAGAGAATTTTTAGGGCGTTAGTATGAAAAATGAGCCTAGTTTTAGGTTGTTAGTAGGAAATAGTTTGGAAAAGTTTCCTATTTAGAGGGTTGTGATGTATTTTTCAGGAGAATCAATGTAGTGGATTCATGAAATGAAGTAGTGAATTATGGAAGTGTTACACCTCATATTGTATGAGGTTCATGTTATCCCCTAGCTTAGGGATAACTAAGGAGATCGTGTCTCAAGGCCCACAGGTTCGAGACATGGAGTGTCGAGAGTCGAACGACCTAAGCATAGCCTTCAAGGGCCCCTCTTTTCTTCAAGTACAGTCCACACGTCGTCTGCAACAACGTCCATCACACTAGCCTGATCCTAAAGTGGCAGTGGGTCTTACTCCATGAGGTAATGAGTCCGAGTATCATGGTATGTATCACTCTGATTTTTGAAGCACTTGAACATGTTGTATTGAATCCTTCTTCATTTCATGACGTTTGCTTGGAAATTATGCTCTTTGCTTTGTTTAAACTTGGGAGGGTGACACAGTGCCCTAGTAAGTTGATTTCCCTTTAGGGGTTGCTACCGGGTGGGTCTTTGAAGAGTCATTGTCCGTTCCCTCCATACTTACCACTTTCCATCTTTGTTCCTTCCATCTCCCCATCTTTTGGGAATATTGGGATTGGCTACACTAGGAAGGGTTGCACCTTACCTCGTGGGAAGAAGGGGCTAAAGGCCCAGAGGGTAAAAGTAGCTGGCAAAAGTTAAAAGCCAATTTTGAAACCTTCGAGATGCTTCGCCCAGGGATCCCCAAGAAAGCAGTGAGAAACTTCTCAGTAAGAAAGGGGACCCACAAGATAACATGAACACTCAAGGTATTAGTTGATGGATAGGATGTCTCATTACGAGTCGGCCTATTATGACCATGGACATTTAGCGGTATGACATTACCACCTATCTGGTCGCAAGCCAGGGTAATGGCTCTTGGTTGCGTAGCAAAGAGAAAGGGGGTCTCATCACGAGCCAGCCTTCTCATTTCCGTGAACTGATTTGTGGATGACACTGTCACCTCTGGTCACCAAGCTAGGACAATGGTCCTCAACTATTCCCTTGTAACATACGAGCAAAGATCAAAAGAAAGAAAGCTAAGAATAAATGGCATTGAATGGGATAGGAAACAATTGCATTCATGACAAGGTGCAACTCACCCTCCACAAAGGCGCCCATAGGTAAGACTCTACATTTCCCTGTTATCACATGCACCCCATGCCCAAGGTTTTCTCCATGCCACCTCACACACTTGCATGACTTGGATTAGACTCCACCTGGGAAACACCCTAGACTTGAGGGGGATTAGCCCAATATAACACTCTTAGACCCTTTCCAAACCTAAACTTGTCAAATTGCATAACGTCTTTGAGCATTTGTTTGGGGTTAAGGAGGTTTGATGCACATGTTTGGGTGATTTAATTATTAGATGTGATTTACATGCTATGATTCTTGTGATTTATGAACCCCTGGAGGGCGAACTTGTTGTTTCTGCAGGACCTTGCCCGATGGATAGGTGTGCATGAGGGAATGACTAGCTCGAACCTTCATAGTGCCCAAAGCTCACCGATGGATTCTGAGACCCCAACCAAGGGGCATGATAGGGATTGAAGACTTGCACCAGGAGAAGAAGGACGTTGCCTTTGGAGGCACTTTGGCAGACCTAGATCCAAGGTTTTCATGCCCCTCCCACTTGGACGTTGGCCTTTAGAGGCCCTAGACGTCAGCCATGAGCTAGAGTTATCATTTTGGAGGTGTTATCCCCTATCCTAGGGATAACTAAGGAGATTATGTCTCGAGGCCCACAGGTCCTAGACATGGAGTACCAAGAGCCATACGACTTGAGCTTGGCCCTGGAGGGCCCATCTCTTCTTCAGTACATCCCATCTATCAGCAGCAGCAACATCCTTCCCACCAGCTTGGTCCTGTGTTGGGTAACTTTACGACAAGTTGAACTAATTTAGGGAATTGTTCTTGCCACAATTGTGAATGGATAGCTTGTTGGGATGGCTCACCTATTAATCGTTTAGAAGATTGAATGGCGACATTGACTTGCTTCAAGCCTTGAATTAGTTGTTAATGTGTAGAAGTTGACACCTCAAATTGGATAGGTCGATTGATCTTGATTCTTGGCACTTTTACAAGCGACAAAACTAAATATCTACAAAATGTTAGCGATAGCTGTTTGCATTCAATGTTGAATTTGCTCCCAATTATAAATGTTTTTGTTCAACCCCATTGTATGTTCAATGGCAAAGGTTAACTTTACTATTTCAAAAAATCTATATTCTCAGTTTTCCTTTCAAGTTTTAACTATTTTCACTTCTTGACTGATGTCTTGAGTTCTTCCAACAAATTTAGAACACTTTGAATTAAGCATATATTATTTTTTCTTTCACAATTTTGTAATTATACATATTCAAAAATTTAATTTCACTTGAATTTTTGTCTCTTCAGCAAATAGTTGTACATTTTTTTTTTCATTAATTTGATCCTCATCAATCATTGTTGCAGTTGTTCAACTATAGATATAGGCCATTTAACAATTCAACTTTCAACTTCCTCTACGTCGTTCTTTTGTTGCTCAAAGAAATGTTATCTCCTTTATACAACAAGTTCAGATTGTTTTTGAATAATTGGGTGGCTTGACATAAGTGACTTCTGAGTTGATGAGAGCAACACTTTGAGAAAGAGGATCTTTGCTCTCATCAATCCTCGAAGACTAAAAGTTTCTTTGTACATAGCTTCAAATTTTCTATGATAACTTGTTGCCTTGCTTCATAATTATGGACTTCCTTTGTTGATTTGACAAGTCACCAATCAACATCTGTGCTCACCACATTTTTAGTTTCTACGGTCATTTATTGGACATTAAAAAGATTATCTCATCTTATTAGCTTATCTTTGGCCTTTATTTTGGTTTTTGGTTTATTTATATATAATAACTCCCATCTCCAACAGTCCTGTACATCATAGATAGTCTTCAGAACATAGCTGGGCATTCCAAAACCAGGGCAAGTCACCTTTTTAAACTACAACCTTTCATATTTTAACAGAAACAAACCAAAAAGCTAAGATTGAAAACTTGATTTTAAAACCCAACAGCTGCATACTGAATATAACAGAAGGCAATTAAAGAAGCTAGAAGCCATATCTAAATAGCTGCTACTGAGGCCGAAGGACATTCTAGGAAATCATGCACCAGGAGGGTGCTTCTTCTTCTCATTCGCAGGGGTTGCTTCTTCTTCTGTGGAAATAGGATCTTGCTGTTTAGGCACAATTAATTGGGTATTCAAGGCAATTGAGAATTTTGCGTATGAGAGCCTCATTTTCCTGTTTGTCCTTCTCTTCTACTTTGATGAGGCCACCTATCTTTCCACAGTCCTTTGTCTTCTCTTCAAACCACTATTGCAAAAATCTCGGATTCTCCTGATTTTCTTATTTTCCAGAGTTTTTTAGGTTCTCAGTTTTTTGAGTTTATTCTTGCCAACTTTTTTTCAATTTTCCGGTTTCCCAAGTTGATGAACCCAGTGGATTTTTTGCTGATCCAGGGTTTTGCAATACTGATTCAAGCTTTGCTTCCTTGTTTGAATTTCACTTATCTCTGTCTCTATGTCTGTGTCCAAACTCACAGAGAGCATTACACAACTTCTTGACTATGATATGTTCTGTTTTGGGAGTCAGCGAATCACACTTAGATGAGTTTGCAGGGTGGTCCTGTTTGGCCATGAAGGACCTGAACCATTTTTTGGAGAGTTCCTCTCGTTGAGCCTCTACAAAGGCTGACACTCTAGTTCTGGGGAGGATCCTTCTGCCTTTGTTTGCCATTATTGCATTGGATACTGATAAACAAAGCTGAGGAAAGGAAGCAGAAACCATGGTGAAGTGCCACACCTGCTAACCTGCTTAAGAAGCCCAATTTCTGTAAATGTGGAATGATGACGAGGGATGGTGGTGGGATAACCCATCTTCATTCTTCTGGGTGGGTCATATTCGAAAAAATGCCAAAACTTAACAAATAGTCAAGAGGCTGTGCCCAATTAATGTTGGATGAGGGCTGTCCCATTGATGAGAGAAAGGATGGTGTGGGGGAGAAGAAAGGGGAGGAGGGGGACAGTTACCTAGGCATCTAGGCAATTCCTCTTTCCACCTTTCCATTTATTTTGACAGGGGGGTTTTCCAGGGGCCATATTTTGGTAGCTTTTCGAAGCTGTTGCCTGTTTGGCCAACCAATCAGCCACTTGATTGGCTGATCTTTTAAGATGATCAAACTTGCACTCGTCAAAGGATGGGAGAATTCTTTTGCACGACCTCATATGGCAAGCCAACTCTTATGGTGAGCTTTTAGATTTTCCATTTAAGAGGTCAATAGCCTTTTTAGAATCGCCTTCAAAAATTACTTTCTTGAAACCTAGATTAAGGGCTTACCTAATTCCAAAGATTAGGGCTTCTAATTCTGCCTTATTGTTTGTCCCCTTCCCTAGAAACTGATAGTAGGTCCTAAGGATGTGTCTGTGATGTCTTTCAACACCCCTCCTGTCCCAGCTAGGTTGGGGTTACCTTTAGAATCTCCATCGAAGTTCAGTTTGACCCATCCTTCCTATGGAGGGTTCCAAACTTGCTGCTGACTAAATAATTTAACTTTTGTCCTTTATTGGAAGATGAGGCCGACTTTAGCCCCATGGATTTATGAAACTCCAATTCTGTATATGGAATATTTTCCTTAATGGATATCCCTGGTTTAACATTTAACAGTTTCAATGATTTCCCATAGAAAACACTTAGATACAATGTTCTAGATGAGTGTAGTGCCACATGTCTCCTTCCTCCATCGTCTAGCTCATGCAAAGGCAACTTTTTAGTGCCATTTGTCATCTTTATGTGCAAGGTGCTCTCCAAGAGATAACTACCTTAATAAAATAATGTAATTGTCAAGTCAAATGAGGTTGAGCGCTTTCCCAAATGTGTGCATGGATGCCAATTGTACAAGCCTCTTCATGAAGAACACCTTCACGAATATTTTTCACCAACTCTTTATGTATATATCAATGCGCTCCTTGACAACAATTTTCCATGCATGAATATAGTGGTTTTTAACACAATGCCCCTTCACACAACGATTTTTAATGCCTCTTTTCAGCAGTATGTTCAAATACCCTTGTATAATAGGGCTATCATGCAGCTACAATGTTGCTCTGAAGCTTCACTAGGGTTCAATGGAAACTTCTACAACAACATCTTCTAATGCTAAAGTTGGGTTCATCTTTCCTATTAATGGCACTGACAATTTCAAACAATTCCAAATGAGCTTTTCTTGGTATCTCTATTTGCAACAAGCTACATGAAACTTCAACATAAATTCTTCAGGTAGATACACTACAATCTAGAGGAAAAACCAAAAATCCAAATCTATACTCATCAAGGGTTTGACGAAATGCCACATTGAAAATTCACACTCTTGCACTCAACGAGCTTGTTTTTCAATAATTATTCACAATTTCACAGTTACTCTCTTGCTTCTCTCAAATTCTCTTCTGTTATCACAACCTCCCATAACTTAGTTACAACACTCTGTTAACAAGCTCTTTCAGCTTGGATAGCTCTACAATGAGTTGGGCTCTCTCAAACCTTTAATAGGATAGAGCACCTCCGACACTCTTGTTCTTCAATAATTATTCACACACTCTACTTGCTTGCTTTTGTCACACTTTCTTCTCTATCATGACCTCCCAGAACTCAACTACCACGCTCTCTTCACAATCTCTTTTAATTTGGATGGCTTTACAATGAGTTGGTCTTTCTCAAACCCTTAACAAGATAGAGCACTTTTGGCGCTCTTTCGGCTCTTCTTTAGCTCTGATAGAGCACACACCTTTGGTTCTCTTTGGCCTTTAACTCTTATACCAACTGTGGATCTAAAAGCATGGAGGCAACATCACACAATATAGAAATTAATGGAGCAAACCGTAAAGCAATTGTATATTGAAGCCATGAAATGTACATTAGGTAGTAGTACAAATATATATGCTTGAGGAGTGAAATGAATCCTTGACCATTTTGCTAAATAACTTCGAGAAAAACATGTAACAATGCTCACAAAATTATCCTTGATGACTCATAGAACCTCCTAACAAGTTTGTCATATTTAATTTACACCTCAATGGTCCTTATAGCAACCCTATGATGACAACTTATGACACCTCAATGTTGATGATTGTAGCTTCGTGAGACATTCTCCAGGACACGTTCTCCTCTGAGACTAAGTTGAGTCGACATGTGAGAGAGCCCATGTGGTGGGTGTGCCCATGAGATGGGTGCGTTGTTCCTCTCTGGAATGAGATGAGATGATGTGTCCCCCTGTGTGGGGTGAGGATGCCAATGTGATGGGTGTGTCGTTCTCCTCTGTGTGAGAGATGAGACGATGTGGTACTCCAGATGATTCTCCTGTGGACTCAGTTGAGATAGAGATCTGTTGAGTATGACGTCCCTGTGGCTGAGCACAGGTGGACGTGTCCCTAGTGGCTGCGCACTAGTGGATGTGTGGATCCCTTGCTTTATTGTCTGAGAGTAAGATTTACCTGTAACCCTAATTGTGATGTAAAGGGTACAGGTCGACCCCACCATATGTGAAAGATAATTAATGTTTATTGTAATAATTAATTACTTTCAGAGTTATTGAGATCGGCTCTGTTGTGCCAATAGACACCACTTTTGGTGTGTCCAGTCTAGTATAAATAAAGGTGATTTCTCCATTGAGGAAACACACTTGTCACTTGTCATTTCGGAATTTCAGCAAGTACACTTTTAGGGATGAAGTGCGCACCTCTCTTGGGCGCAAGTTTCAAGGTAGTAGAGCACCCTATTGTGTGCATTAGGGTTTTATGGTTGGAGGATCTTCTCTTGAGAATATAACAAAGGATTGCTGGGTTTTTCTCCCTTGTTGAGA
>ML779034.1:148941-181483 GCA_009831015.1 Picea engelmannii
CAACATGCACATGCAATAACCAACATGCACATGCAATAACCACCAAGATCTCAAACATACAACTGAAACGCATCCAGAAACCCCCAGTGTATCAGATTTGCAAGACAGAACAATAGATCAGTAGAAAATATCTGGATCAACGGGATTAGGGATATTACAAAGTAATTAAAAGGGGGTAAAAAGGGTGTTTAAGTGACCTTAGAACTTAGGTGAAAAAGTCACTTAATGAATAAAGTCAACGAAGAATTAGAAGAGGTGGGATATAAAAGGAGAAAAGTCGACTTGTTGGCTCATTATGCATATTGTGAATGGAAAATTAGAACCAGAGAGGAGTCAGGGCAATTTCCTTCTTTTGTTTTGTGGAGTTCTGGACGAAACCACATCCATTGACAGAGTTCGGTGTTGAAAGACACACCCTAGTCCGTCGGGAGGACCACACAAGTTCTTCATCGAGCCACATGATCAGATTATATCAGCAGGGAAGTCTAGTATCAGCTAGGGCGCAGATTTGCCAGTTGTAGCGTGAGGTTTTGAGGAGAGTTTAGCAATAGTTGAGGGTCGCTAGGCCCAACCAATCAAGGAAAGATGAATTCCTTCCAACCCATTTGAGGAGTCAGGGTGCACCAATAGAGAGTTATCATCAGATTCCGATGGGTAAAACCACAGGATCAAGTCAGTTTATCAATCGGAAGTGCGCAAGGGTTCAAGAGTTCATCTGAGGGAGTAATAGTGTTGCCGTGAGCCAGAGTTTCAAATCTGAAGAAGGGCGCAAGTGTTCAGGAGCATGACGACCCCTTTGAGACAGATCCCAGCCAGATCTGACGAGTATAGCCATCAAGGCACATTTCCCAGTTTGCATCAACAATTTTTCCGGCTTATTTGCAGCTGCATGCAACGTATTCATCATTGCATGCGAGAGATCTCTAGCTCATGCCTTAGATGCATTCATCTGGTGTTATTATTGGTATTTCTCAGTCTTTTATTTTGTATTCCAGTTAAGATCGTTACTGTTCAGATCTAATTGACGATATCTAGCTTGATTTTTTCACATATTGATTGTATTACTGATATTTTGCTAAATAAGAACTGTTGCGTTGGTTATGGTTCCAAATTTATTTGCATGCATGATATAAAACAAGTAAACACAACAAAACGCATCCAGAAACCTTGAAGCGCAGTCATAAACCCTTTATAACTCTGTCAGAAACCCCAACACATCAGATTTGCAACATAGATCTAAGAGCTAGCAAGTATTCTGATCAGAGGATTGGGGGATATTACATATTACCTCGTGTAATTGCCTACCTTTAAGGAAAATGAACCGCTCTTCAGATATTTGCCTTGACAAAACCCTTTTAAGCCTTCTTGCAATAACCTTTCATATTATTTTATATATATACAGTTGCATAAAGATATTGGCATGAATTTTTCAAATTATGTGGGATTATCAACTTTTGGGATCAATGCCATAAAGGTTGTATTGAAGGCACCAAAGGTTTTACCTATAGACTTTGTTAAATCAACCACTCTCCTAAGATCTTCCTCATTAAAATCGTAGCAACGTAGGAAAATTTCCACAAGAAGTCCATCTAGTGTTGGACTTTTATCCTTTTGAAAACTCTATAAAATCATATGTAGTTCTTCTTTGCCCACTACCTCCATCAAAACTTGATTGTCCTCCGCATTGACAAAGCTTGGAAAATAATTTGACAATCTTAAAATATTTGCGATAGTGGCATGAGAATCCTCTTTGAAGAGGGATGTGAAGTAGTTGACTCCTTTTGATGCCATATCCTTGAAATTTGTTGCCCATGTGCCATCTTCCTTCTCTATTGTCCAAACAAAATTTACATTCTTTCTCTAGTTGGAAAATCTTTGAAAAGCTGTGTTTTCATCACCAACTTGGAGCCATAAAGCCTTGCTTTTCAGTCTCCATTCTTTCTTTTTCCAAAAGAATGTCTCTTTTTTTTATGAAGCTTTTTTATTTTTGCTTTCCGATCTTATGAAAAATATCCAAATCCTTTAATGTTGTAAAGGTACGCTAAAGCTTCCTCCACTTCCTTGAGAACTCTTATTCTTTTGTTTTTTATCATTTGCCTTCAACTGCTACCTTTTTTTCTCTTTTCAAGTTTTGTTGGAGTTGTATGGGTGCAAATTCTCTTAAGGATCCCTCATACGGTTCCCATACCTCTTTGATCTTATTTACAAATTTTTCCTCTTTTAACCAATTTGGGTTCAATCGAAAAGGACTAGTTGGTTTCTCTTGGGCTGGGGCTACTTCCAGTAGCATAG
The DNA here is from genome assembly GCA_009831015.1 of Picea engelmannii. Taxonomy (NCBI): domain Eukaryota; kingdom Viridiplantae; phylum Streptophyta; class Pinopsida; order Pinales; family Pinaceae; genus Picea; species Picea engelmannii. The sequence continues at coordinate 151,234 of ML779034.1, forward strand.
GGCTATGGTCAAAATCCCCCCTAAAGGTGACCCATTGACGAATTCTAATGGCTTCTTTGAGGAATACTTTAGAGATTAGAAACCAATCTAATCTTTTTGCAATGCGAGCCTCACTTTTTCTCTTGTTCCTCCAAGTTGGAGAAATCTTGGTGGGTTCAATATCCAACATGTCTACTTCCTCAATTTTTTTTAGAAAATATCTTGATAAATAATCCACTTGTGCAGCTGGTCCCCATACTTATAAAGCTCTAAGGGTAAAATAAAATCCCCCCCTAACACAACCAAACCATGTTGAATCCAATCCATTTGGAAAATCTTGTCCAAGTATTCCACCCTATTTAGGTAGGGTCCATAAATATTTAGAAGTGTAATTTCTTTCCCTAGGTCCAGAGAGAATAGTGATGTCACCAAAGCTGTTGAGAATGACCATGAGTTTGTAAGAGAAAAATAACTTTTTCTCCACCTAGTGATGTCCCCCCTTGATCTCCCTATAGCATCAATAAAGCTAAATTCCTAGTTCCCAAGTAATTTTGAAAGATCATGAATTATTTCCTCCCCATTAGTCATAACTTCTTGAAACAAATAATAGAAGGATTTGTTGTGTCCATTAAACGTTTTAGGGCCAATTTTTTGGAGTGGTTGGCCAACCCTTGACTACAGGGCCAGACAAATAATTTTTAAAGCACATTAGGAGCATTTGCTCTAAGAGCCCCAATTAGAGATAGTTGTTTCCCACATTTTATTTCAGAACCTGCTTGTTTTTGGGCCAATGACATATATGATTTTCTTCCTCTATGTGTGGCTTTCTACCCTTTTTCATCTAAAAAACCCGAGCCTGCTTTTATCTTCCTCGGTAGATTTGTAGGGTTTTTACTTCTCGATTGAGATTATACTTGGAGGTCTCCTGGTGAGATTTGGGTACCTTGGAAAGTGCCCCCCTTGTGTTTGTGAGTCTCTAAACACAAAGGGGGAGACTATTTCCCTTATTACTTTACTTTATGTTCTAATTTCACGTTGACTTAGGAGATTTAAGTCAAAAGTGAAATATGTCATTTAAGGCAAAAGTGACATTTAATTCACTTTGTGGGTGAGTTAAAGGACATGTGGCAAACTAAGGAAACTTGGGAAAGTGGGTTTTCTAAGTGAGATTTTTGGATTAAATCTCACCCATTGATTAGACATGGCTAGATTGGATCTAGGCCATTGATCTTTTAGGGTTTGGCCAAAGAGAGGCTAAGAGAGGCTAAAGGAGGGAAAAGGGCAAGGAAGAGGCTCACTTCTCACTTGAGAGAGTTGAGTGAGGAGAGGAGGAGAAGAAAGACACTTGGGCGCATTTCTTGAGGAGAGGAGGACACATGAGGTCAAGGGTTTGAGGAGTAGCCATGGTGAGGGTGCTAGCTTGCATGGAGAGTCTATCATGTAGGTTGGGCACTAGCTTGAAGCTAGGTGCATTCTAGAGCAAGGGGGGCGCACAAGCTTGTGGAGAGGCGCATCAAGCTTGGGAGAGGGCGCACCTTGAGGAGGAGTCTCACTTGCTAGAGGAGAGGCGCACTCTAGAGCATGGAGGGCGCAAGGCAAGTGAGGGTGCACAATTGTAAGTTTTTGCTAGAGGAGGGGCGCACTAGAGCATAGTGCACACTAAGCCAAGGAGGGAGGCACTCTTGTGTAAAGGGTGCAAGACCAAGGGCTAAGGCAAAGGCAAAGGGCAAGGTTCAAGAAAAGGCAAAGGCAAAGGCAAGCACAAAGGAAAGAGGGATAAAGGCTTAGCAAGAGAAGAAGGGCGCACCAAGGCAAAGGGCATCTTACTTCAAAGGGCTAGCAGGCACATCTTCAAGGGACTCCAAAGCATCCAAGTGTGGTTGCTATTGTACTAGGTTCACTTGTATATGTTTTCCTTGTTGTAACTTTTGCTTTGAAATCTTCTATATACATCTATCTCCAAACTGGTTTTCCCCGGTGGGGTTTTATGATTTATCCAGGGTCATGTTGACCAAAAATACTTCTGTCAGATTCCATGCATGCTTAGTGTTTAAATCAACGGTAGGAGCTTGTTAAGATCCTAGAGGAGTGCTATATGAAGGTTTGCATATACTAACATTGGGTTACTAAAACTACTTGCAAGGGCACCTTAAAAGAGCATATATCCATCAATTGAGGGCAGAATTCTTGGCAGATTTGAACAGACCTGTTTGCTGTCCTAAAATAGCAGCAAGGACAGATTTGGTTGATGAAACTTAGAGCCCAACAAGAGGTCAAAGACAGACATGTTGGGCAGCCCTCATAGTTCCTAAAAAATCTACATTTCCATGGAATCTAGGTCACTATGTGCTTCCATTATATTAGATTCTAATCTCTGTTTGGAAGATGACTCGGATAAGGATTTCTCTTCTATCAACATCTCGCTTATATTGATAATAGGTATGAGGGGAAGGGGATTAGTGTTTTGAATCCTAGACAGATGAAGAAGGAAATCACAATGAGGTTCTTCACCTTTATTTTCTACTTCTAATCCCCATGACCCAAAATTCAATTTTTTAGAAGAGTGACTTTTTGTTGGAAATGAGAATGGATTTAACTTACTTGATCGTGTCGAGTTTTTCTTATTATTGCTAGATGTTTCCATCGTTAGGTCCCTTTACTTATTTGTCTTCAGAGAAAATAAGTATTTCATCCGAGAGTGCTTTTTGTGGACAACTTGGGGCCACTTTCTCCTTCGAGTCTCCTTTAACCCTAGGGAGCCTCTTTCCTCCACTTGGTTCCTCCTCTGCATAGTCCACGTACTTCTTTTGTACCCAAAACTTTCTAACATTTGGATAGATGCAGTGAGCTGCCACGTGTTTGTATTTGTGACATCGACTACACATGAAGGGAGGCCTTTGTAGTCAATGGTATGGTGATAATCTCAACACCTTTGCGAATCTCTATTGGCTCTACTAAACCCTTTATATCCAATCCAACAAGAATCTGTGGCATTCCCATATACCTTGAATCATGATAAGTTGAGTCGGCCTCATAAAAAATGTTGAGGGCATTTCCAATTTTTTCAAAGACTGCATCTGACCACATAACTAGTGGTAGTCCTGGAAATCTTACCCAAACTAGTAGTAAATCCAATTGAGTTGTTCTGGCATCAAAGTGGAGTTGCAATTTTTTGAGAAACAAGGGGTGGTTACCCCACTTCCATCTGTTTTGAAGAATTTTATTAACTTCTCCCATAGACCTGAATATCCATACAATCCAATCTTCGACCAAAATTAAACTTTGAGGGGAGCTTCCTACTACAGGTTTAAAGTTTGCTTTGGTCTATTCTTTTAAAGAGCCATTTTTCATTCTTCTACTCGAGAATCGATCTACAAGGGGTTCCTTCACATCCACAATACCATTTAATCTCGTCTTTTCCTCCAGATGTAGATTTACTGGATCTTGGATTTTCTTAATACATTTGCGCCGTTTTGGGTTCCTCACAGTCTCTAGGCCTTGTAAACCAAGGTGGTTTGTCTCAGGGCTTGTACCACTCATCAACTCATAGGTTAAACTCTCCCTGTGAACCTTGGTTTGGAAAAAGGGTTGTTTTTCTCATCCTTGTCATAGCATGGGTATTCAAAAGGTTCGATGGTACTATCTGGAATAAATACACGTGCAACAACGCCATGTGATTGGATAAAATCCCCATTCTGTTCTGGCTTTTGGAATAAAGGCACAAGATCCCTGGGATCAACCTGAGTGTATGTTTCATGTGGAGAAAATCTTTGCAATTATGAACCTTGGGAGTATCTAAAACCTGTCCCATCATCTTTGTTCTCAAAGTTACGGTATCCCGGTTGCAGGTGTTGGAGAAAACCTTTGCCATTTCTCTAATAATGGCCATGGTCTCTTCTTCCAATGGGTGTGAGCCCAAGTGGCATGGACAACAAGGATCTGACAACCGTCCAGATCATATATTTGTTGGACTAAACTAGATTTGCTGGCCCTCCAGTGGATCCTTTGAGAAGTCAATGCCCTCCTCCTCCATTGATCATAAACTAGCACTAAAAACTTTGCCTGCAGATCGATTCACACTGCCTTCACTCCTCTGACTGCAATAACCCTAGCCTGAAACCTCCTCCATCTATTTGAGGTTGCTACTTGTATTTGAGGCATTTAAACATGTTGTATTTAAGTTGCTTTTGATTATAGAAAGCGTGCTTGGACATTATGCTTTTGACCCTGTTTCACCTTGGTGAGTGTCATAGTTTTCCTAGTAAGTGGCCAACCTTTGGGGAAGGTTTGCAACTGGGGGTCCCTTGAGGGGTTATCGTACCATTCCGGACCATACTTACCACTTTCCGCTCATTATATTCCCATCATTTTGCTCTCTTCTAGGCCCTTTGACTTTAATGACCCAAGAAGGGCATGTACCTCATTTCATGGGAAGAAGGGGTTGAAGGCCCAAGGGGATGGTTGTTGGCAAAAGATAAGAGCTTAAAATAAACCTTCTAGATGCTCGTCCAATCAGGTCTTGAGAATGATGAACTACTTCTCTTGAAAGGATTGAAGACCTGCATAGTATCAAACACATAATAAATATCCTGCTTGAATATACGACCGACACAAGTGCGTTACAACACTTTACATGGTTACCCCTATGGCACTTTGTGGACCTCTTTGTTCAAGCGACACAGTGTTATTGCCCCCCAAGCTAATTGATTCACTATTGGGAGTGCACATGTGTTTGGATCATTGATTAATTAATAAATGGAAATAAATGGGCTTGGAAAAAGGTTGCATTGAGGAAGAAGGTGCAACACAACCCCTACAAAGGCACCCATAAATGAGGCAATACGAGCCCTTGTATGTCATGAAACTCATTGACCTATGAAGTCTAAACCCCTATCCACCTCATCATCCACTACATAACCTTGAAATGCCATCCTTGGGAGCATCCCCTAGTTGAGGGTTTTGGTCTACCCAATAGGACTCTTATGACACCCCTCCCATACCTAAACTTGGTCAATTGTATAGGGTCTTGGAGCATTTGTTTAATTTGATGAGGTAGTTTCGATGCGCATGTTTAGGTGCCTTGCTTATTAGATGTGGTTTACACTTGTCATGATATCTTTGACTTGAGATCTTTGGAGGGCGTACCCTTTTGTTTTTGCAGGACCTTGCTTGGTGGCCAGTTTTGGGAGAACAAGCCTAGCTTGGGCTTCCATGGGGCAAGAAGCCCACAGATTGGATGCTATAGGTCCGCACACCGGATCACAGAGATATGCCTTTGGAGGCTTGATGGCATCATGGAGGACCTAACCTAGCCTGTACCACCTAAACATTTTGCTTGAAGAGGCCAAAATGTCACTTTCTTGAGGTTTGACGTCACAAAGGGGTTAGGGTTTGGTGGTGATAGAGTTGCTCATTGATAGTTGGCATCAATTGATGAAGAGAGAACATTGACTTAAGGGAGAAGGCCATAGTGCATGAAGAGAGGGCCTTTGGAGGCCAAACGTTCCATCCCCGACCTCAACGACTTGTCACATATGCCAAAACGTCCCCTAAAGGGGTGACATCATCTTACTTTTAGGGTTTCTAATGTGCAAAAGTGAAATTTAAATGAATTATTTAATATTATTTGTGTAAAGGGGAAAGATTAGGGCTGTTGACCCCTATCTTGTGTTTTACCCTAAAATTAAGTGGACAAACTATGTTTTAGAATTTTTGTATAAATAGAGATCTTGTGAATCTCTTCTCATAACATAACTCTCCCATTGTGAGAAGTACATTGTTCTCTTGATGCTTATGGTGAATTTGCTTGGTGAAACTAGGGTTTGATCTCTATCTCTTGGAATTGGTAAGGAAAAATCTGCATTGTTAGCTATTTCTTGCTCTTTCTTGGTTATGGTTGTTTGAAACCCTAGGAGGAATATGTTGGATACACCTTCCATTAAGCTTCATCTAATTCGCTAAAGTTTACAAGTTATTTTGCAAGGGTTGCTAGGAGGAATACGAGTGTGTATACCCTCTTAGATTTGCCCTAAGTTTGATTGGCATACCCTAGGAAGTAAAAGGGCTTACACCCCTAGAGTCTTTGTTGATCTAACTCTTTATTCTAAGACTCCATTTACCCAATTTTAAAGGCACTAATCTGAATATTTTGCATTGGAGAAATTAAATAGTGCATTGGGAAACGTGAATTTTTGTCATTTCAACTTTCTACAATTTGGGTTTTGTTCCTTGTGCCTAGAGCATCTATTAGCCACTAGGGCGTCCCCTCTAAAGGGGTATTGCTTGCTGCTGTTATAAACTTTCATCTTCAGCCATTAGGGCTGCAGAAACCCTAACACTCTTTCACTTATAACTTGCTTTTCAACCGTCAGAATTAGCTAAGAGTTTGCCACTTTTATCTACTTGGTCTAGCACAACTTTTGGGTGGATTCTTTGTGAGTTTTGTTGGTTGAATTTACTGCTGTAACAACAAGTTTGCTACAAGCCATAAGGCTGCAAAATATTTCTGCAATTATATTTTGTAACAGCCTTGTTTCATTGCTAAAAGTTTCATGGTATCTTACTTGAACTATTCTAGTTGTTTCTAGTTTATCTCTTGCTCTTTCAACTAGACTTTTAGTAACTTGTTTGCAGCATTCATTATCATTTTCATTGCTGATATATACTGTTGCTAACTGCTGCAATTAGGGACAACAAACTTAACTTGCTTGTCCATCATATACTTGGGCTTGTAGCAAAGACTAACTTCACACAAGTATTACAAAGGATCCATCTCGATATAACTTTCAGACTCAGTATGTGTACACCATTATGTCATATGCTTTATTTACACACTTCCATTAAGTCATATGTTTTATGCCACTATAAAATTTTGGTCTCTAATGTGGCTCTATCATTTCTGAACCATGGATAATAGTTCCATAGAACCATGTAGAATTGATTGGCTCTTATTCAATCTGCTATGATAAAAGAAATAGGAGTAGATCTTTTGCATGAGTATAATTTTTGCTGCTATACTAAAAGTTGAATGAAGAACCCTTGAAGAAGAAAAATCAGATTTGGCACCTTGTTCTCAAGGAATGTGTAATGAGTGCATTACAAATTGGTATTAAAGCTTTTGGTTCAGCTCCACAGCCTTTAGCATGGGACAATCCTTGTGGAAGAAGAGGTTTGAAAAATTATGCACAATAGAACATAGTTAAAATAGGTTTCCATTAGTTGATGGAGGGGATTATGTGGTGTTGTAAAATTTTGTCTATTGACGAGAGAAATTCGATTGTAGTTGTGCAAAATTTATTAGTTGATGAGAGAAATTGATTGTTGAAAAAATCTGTCAATTGAAAATTTGTCAAACCCAAAATTGGCCAAGTATTGGACAGTTTGACAAATTTGAGTTCAATGGGCCCAAAAATGGCCTTCAGTAAAAGGTTCTGAAGTAGCATTTGCCGAGGTCGAGGAATGGACCAAATGTTGATACATTGGGAATTTGCTCATTGACAAATCGCCCAAGGAGTAGGTTGTTGAAGTCACCGAAAAATTGACGTGTTTTGAGACATCAGGAACTTGGAAGTAGAAGGTTTGATAAATTGTTCCCTAGGAGGAATCCAAGTTCTTAGGGAGAAGATTTGTCAAAGTCACGAAAACTATTGACCAAGAGTTGAGATATTGGGAAGTTACCCATTGACAAATTGTTCCTGAGCAGAAAATCCAAGTTTTTGAGGAGTAGATTATTGGAGACACTAAAAAGATTGATTATGTTGAGACATTGGAAAGTTGCCAATCAACAAATGGTTCTTGAGGAGAAAATCCATGTTCCCAAGGAGCAGATTGTTGAAATCACCAAAGAGTATCTAAGAGTTTGGAATGTTGAAGAAGTGTACACGAGGAAGTAGATCTCAAGGAAAAATCAACACTTTGGGTGGAGTTTCTCAAGCAAAGCCAAAATTGGCTAAATGTTGGAACCTCCAAAACCTGTAAATCACGGAATCTGAATGGACAAGTGCACATCCCAAGGTTGACATTCCCGGGTGAAGCCAAAAGTTGGGTAAATGTTGGATTCTCAGAAAAGTCCATTCTCGTGGATAGGAAATTGATTTTGAGGGAAAAGTTTCAGGAGAAAATCCACGTTCCCAAGGAGCAGATTGTTGAAATCACCAAAGATTATCTAAGTGTTTGGAATGTTGACTAAGTGTACATGGGGAAGTTGATTTAAAGGAAAAATCCTCGCTTGAGCAGGTCTCTATGCTTGGGTTCGAGGGTTCTTCATTTCCCAGCATAGATCTCACTATCTACGACTTTACGTTATCTTATTTTATCTTCATTTTGCTTTCTGCATCTTTCCTTTATAGGAGACCTTTCGGTACCACTGCTTTGTAATGACATCATTGTACTAAGTAGTCCCTTTGACCTACTTTTGTGGTCATTAGTCGGACATTAATAAAATTATCTTATCTTAACCAGGTGAAGTTTCTCGAGCAAAGCCAAAATTGGCTAAATGTTGGAACCTCCAAAAACTGTACATTAGGGAATTGATCTGAATGGACAAGTGCACATCCCAAGGTCGACAATCCCAAGCAAAGCCAAAAATTGGGTAAATGTTGGAACCTCAGAAAAGTTCATTCCTGGGAATAGGAAATTGATTTCGAGGGAAACGTCCATATTCCTATGGCAAACTTTCTTGAGAAAAGCCAAAAACTAGCTAACTTTTGGAAGCTAGCAAAAGTGTAGATTGGGAAATCATCTCAAGTTAAAAGTCTATTTTCATAAGGTGAACATTCCCATGTGTTGGATCCTCAGAGAAATGTGCATTGGGAAATTGATTTTGAGGGAAAAGTCCATATTCCCAAGGTAAAATTTTTTGAGCAAAGCTAAAATTTGTCAAAGTATTGGAATCTCAAAAAATGTACATTGGGAATTTGATCTCGAGGGAAAAGTCCATATTCCCAAGGCTAACTTGCTCGATCAAAGCTAAAAGTTGGCTTTCTTGATCAAAGCTAAAAATTGGCTTTCCATATTATCAAAGGTAAAAATTGGCAAAGTGTTGGAACCTTAGAAAAGTGTACATCGAAAAATTTATCCTGAGGGAAAAAGTTCGTATTATCGAGGTGAACTTTCCCAAGAGCAAAGCCAAATATTGGTAAGTGTTGGAACCTTGGAAAAGCGCACATTGAGAAATTGATCTTGAGACAAAAGTAATAATCTCAAGGGAAACTTTCCCGAGCAAAACTAAAAATTGGTTGAGTGTTGGAACCTTGGAAAATTGCATATGGGGATTCTTTTTTTTGAGGGAAATTGACCATATTCTTAAGGTGAACTTTCCTAAGAAAAGGAAAAATTGGTCTATTGTTTCGGATATATATATATTTCTTGAATAAAGCTTCTTTTGTGGTACCATCTCACTTGGACCCGGGGGATTGGTGTGAGTGGGTCACTATTTTGATCCAGGACCGATTGATTGGATTGTGTGTGGTCTATGCTCCTAATCTCCCTATTGCGGAGTAGATTGTTGGTGATGATTTTAAAATGGTGGAGTGGGAGGGTGACAGATGTGTTGGCTCAAGTATAATGATTGGTAGAGCAGAGAAGCAAGCATGGTGTAGGACCTAGGTGTAGGGAATCCCTCTGGGTGTTTGACCCCAACTGGAAATAAAAGGGGCTTGACTATGGCAGCTGGTTCACTTGGTCTAACTTTAGATAGGGATGTCGTATTGTGGATGTGTTGACGGATGTAACAGGTTTGGATAAGCCTTTGATTCGGTCTATGATTTCTTTGGGTCATATGGTTGATTCACCTCCTCCTTCATTATTCAAGTTGAATGTTTCCCATTTCGAGTTAGCAGAGTTATGTGCCCTCATTTATGGAGTTTTGACTCTCTCCCCTAGACCAATGCAAGCTTGAGGATGGGTTATTTGGTGGGAGGTTGCAGTTTGTTGCATTGTTAAGTTTATGTGTGGATGGTGTTGGATGATGGCTTGCAAGTGGAGAAAAGAGTTGCATGAAACTTGGCTTGGGCTAGAGGAGGTTCACATTTTCTAGAGGAGGATCTTCATAATACTACACTTCAGGAGGAGGTTGCAAGTTTGGAGGTGGCAGTGCACAGAGGTGAGCATTATATTGCCAAGTGTGCTAGGGTTTCCCAGTTCTTCTTAAAAATCAAGTGGCGACTCCACTCCTTCCTTCCTCTTGTGATAGCATGGTGCCTGACTCTAACCATCACACTACACAAGTTATGTAAAGTCAACTTGTATTTGAATTAAATGAGTGCATATTAGTGAAGGCTCCATTGTATGAATTTATTTCACTCAACAATGCTTGCAATATAAGGTGTAATAAAGGGCAAGATGCCCATGGATTTTATTAATAAAATAAGGCACATGATCACTTAGAAGGAATAATGGGGGGGCATGTGTGACAAATGGAAAAAAAGCCAAAAGGCAATTCAAGTCAATGTCTCCCTATGAATAGCCCTTGGAAAGAGGAAAAGGGGTTCCACTCATTTGTTTGTTCATGACCCATTGGGGTTGGAAAACTCTCACTTTGGAGAGCAAGCTTGAGTTTAATCCTTGGTTGTAGTTTGTTGGATTCTACCATTTGAGGAGGATGAATGACGAGGGATAGAAGTAAGGGTTTTTATTGGCACAATAGGCACTAGTTTTGATATCTGTGAAGCGTTAACTAGCAAAGAGGACTCATAGCTCGGATATGGGGAGGCCCAATAGAGAGTGCTCGATAATGTGGGCGGGAAGGATTGTCTCTTGATTGATTGAGTTGTAAATGCTTTTTAGGGTTCTTTAGCTTGTGTAGCCTTTGCATGTTCTTACTTACTTAGTGGAGGTTTGGAGGTTTTGATGAAAGTTTGTTTTGCTAAGCAATTGCTTGGGGTTTGGGATGAGTGAGAGAGTTTCCCTTGTCACACTTAGGCCCTCAACTTGGCATTGGGTCTGTGAAATGTAAGTCTATGGTTGGGTGGAAAAACTCCGGATGTGAATCATTCTACAAATTTGACCCTAGATAAGTATTTGACTCATTTGTTGTTTATGTGGTTGCTTTATATGTTTTCTTGGTTCCACTATGTAACTTTAATGTGAATAAATTTCAGATATGCTTTGTGTTGAGATTTGGGTACCTTGGAATGTGGTCCCCTTGTGTTTGTGAGTCTCTAAACACAAAGGGGGAGACTATTACCCTCATTACTTTACTTTATGTTTGAATTTCACTTTGTTTTAGGAGTTTAAGTCAAAAGTGAAATAAGTCGCTTAAGTCATTAAAGTGACATTTAATTCACTTTGTGGGTGAGCTAAAGGACATAAAGCAAACTAAGGAAATTGGGCTTCCTAAGTGAGATTTTAGGATTAAATCTCACCCATTGATTAGACTTGGCTAGATTGGATCTAGGCCATTGATCTTTTAGGGTTTGGCCAAAGAGAGGCTAAAGGAGGGAATAGGGCAAAGATGAGATTCATTCTTCACTTGAGAGATTTGAGAGGAGAGGAGGAGGAGAAGAGCTCTTGGGCGCACATCTTGAGGAGGAGAGGGMACATGAGATCAAGGCTTGAGGAGGAGCCTTAGCTTGTTGGTAGCTTGCATGGAGAGGCTTCCATGGAGAAGTGGGCTACATCTTGAGGAGGGGCACATTCACCTTGAGTAGGGGCGCATTTGCTAGTGAGGAGGGTGCATTCTTGAGAGAGGAAGGGCGCATCTAGATTGTGGGAGGTTCCCATCTCATGGAGGAGACTCATTCACCATGCTTAGGTGCACTCTAGAGTGTAGAGGGCACAAGCGTGAAGGAGGGCGCATTCTTGTGCAGTTTTGATCTCATGGAGGAGACTCATTCACCATGCTTAGGTGCACTTTAGAGTGTAGAGGGCGCAAGGGTGAAGGAGGGCGCATTCTTGTCGATTTTTGCTAGAGGAGGGGTGCACTTGATCATAGTGCGCACCATCACTTGGAGGGAGGCAGTCTTGAGAGGAGGGCGCTTCAACAAGGGCAAAGCAAAGATAAGGCAAGGTAAAGGCACAAGCAAAGGGTAAAGACAAAGCAAGAGGTCAAGGCACTAGCTAAGCAAGAAGGGTGCACCAAGGCAAAGGGTGCCTAGCTTCAAGGCGCTAGAAGGGACATCTTCAAGGGACTCCAAGGCATCCGAGAAGGGTTGCTATTGTACCAAGTTCACTTATATATGTTTTTCGTGTTGTACATTTTGCTTTTAGGCTTTCTATATAGATCTACTCCAAACTGGTTTTCTCGTTTTTCTAGGGTCATGTTGACCAAAAACTTATGTGTCAATTTCATGCATGCTTAGAATTGTTAAATCAACATTTAGAGTTGTAAAGATTGTGAGGAGTGTTATGTGTTTTGAGCATTATTGTATGTGCTAATCATTGGTATGAAAGCACTAGCAAAGGACAATTTTGGAAGTTCAAACTTAGAGCTAAAATCTGATCAAAGACAGATCAGATTTAGCAGCCTGGTAGTACCTCATTTCTCTTCACTTTGAATATATGCATGCATGCTTGGATATTTTCCATTTGTTGCTCTTACATTTATGGATGTTTGAAATATAGATCTAATGTTGCATGTAGCTTTTATCGGGTTGTTAATGAATTTAATGTGATCAAAAGTCATGAACAAAACTTTTGTTGTACTTTTCATGGTTTTCCTCTACTGTGAAATGATAGCAAGGAAGCTCTTTAAAGAGGAATGACAGATTTGGTGCAGAGTGTCCAAGCAAGGGCAATGGGTGCGTTCGATGATGATGCTTGGTACATTGATTTAGGTGTCACTAGGCATATGTCCTATAAAAGGGGTTGTTCTGAGAACCTGGTAGATCTAATCTACGAAAAGTTCATAAGACTTGGTGATGATACCCTGTATGGGATCAAAGGAGAATGGAACATCTCTATGATAATGAAGGATGCATAAGTGAAAACAATTCATGATATGCAATTTTTGTACTTGAAATGAAGAACAACCTTTTCTCAGTAAGTCAGTTGTCAAACTTAAGTATAAGGTGGAATTTCCTCAAGAAACGTGTTTAATCAAAGATAAGTATGATTGCTAATGAGTTGTGCGTGTAGCAAAGTTGCACGCCTCATAATCAAATCAGACTCATCGAGTCCTTTGACTTGGAGTTGACTTTGACTTGGCCACAAAACTCAAACTCAACTAATTTTTAAAAAATACATAGATTCAAAATATTATTAAAAAAATTATAAATGCATGAGCAACAGTCTAAATACGAACAATGAGACGCCAAAAATGAAATCCTTTTGATTTATATATCTTTTAAGCTAAGTAACAGGACATGACCCCAGGGGTGCCATGTTCGTATCCCACGTGTTGAACATAAACAAGCTAGGACACGTGCCAAACACGTGTTAGACACGTTCCCTAGCTATGTCCTACCTATTTGACTATAAAAACAATTTTCATTCATTGTTGTTTTCTCACTTTCAGTTGTATAAAAAGTGCTCTTATGGTCTCTCATTGTGTAGGTGAAGGGTAAAATCGAGATTTGAAGGGATTCCAATTGTTTTGTAATGTCCGTTAGGGGCAACCCGAGTGGTTGGGACTAACGATGTTAATGCTTCCCACCTCAATTCAAATCTTGGCTAAGCCGTTTGGTATGGTTTGCGGGCTACTATATCAGGCCAAGGGGTTATAGTGGCAACAATGCGATGCAATCTTTGGTGGAGCGGATGAAATTGGGTTCTATTTATTGATTCCCCCTTTTAAAACACACACACACACACATATAGATATAATGTGTCTTTGGTGTGTTGTTTCTGGGTTCTACATGTCCCATGTCGGACACTTGTATTTCTGGGTTCTACATGTCCCATGTCCTCGTGTCATGTGACTTAGCTTTTAAGGTTGCAAATAGGAAAAATCACATCAAGATCCGTAAATTAATTGTTCTAAGAAACATGAAATTAAAATTTTTGAGAAACTAATTGATTGACTGAGACATAATAGAGTTCAAATTTCATGAAACTTTAATGTAAATGGCATATACTCAATCATGACTCATTAGGATCATTATCATAGGCTGATTCCTTAGGGATGGCCTCTACTTCAACCTTTTCTTCCGATGAAATTACTTCTTGAGGGCTTTCCCTTGAATGTCTTTCTCCCGACACATCCATTTCTGGCGGCTTATGCAACTCCAAGTTCATCCAGTGGAAATTGTCCTCCAGAAAACCAGATCCAATCCAAGAAGGGATTAATCTTCTCCAATACTAGGGCTTTGCAATAGATCTGTTGGACAATTGGTTGTACCTAAAACTAACATTGTATTACATGAAGACTAAATCATTTATTTATTGTTGTTCCAATTACTTTTTTTGCTTCATGTAGTTGCGCTTCCTCTCACACCCATCAATGCTTCATGTCTAGCTGAGGATTTTCCTTCCAAATTTTTGTAATTCAGGGTAATGGCTTCCAAGTGAGTCCTGCCAACACGACCTTTGAATTAGCTCTAATAGGGAGAGGGAGAGAATCTTAATACATTGATAGGCATCTTTAAGGATCTCTGAAGGACCCTCTTAGGATAGGGATGGATATAGCTGAATGCACTCTTGAAATCGATGAGACACTCGACCTTAATTCAAGTTGGGAGAGAGGGTATTTGGACGGGGAAGGTGGGAAAAGACCCCACCCACCTAAATCAAATAAGTAAGCGTTCATTCCAAACCATTCAGGTTCAGAATTTTAGATATCAGAATTAATTATATAACTTAAAGTTAAAAACAATAGTTGCATATCTGGAAGATTTTTTGTTGTCTAATGCCTATTCTCTACTAAAAGAATGAAAACTTCTCCTATAATCCTGTAGCTGGGCCATCTGCTATATGCAATCATATAATCCATTCGTGGCCTCATTATCCATTGAAAAGTTAGTTGAATTATGATATTTTGGGTTTAATAAATACCCAAGTGCATGTAGAGGATAATGGAGCTGCTTGGTACATATGCCATCAATAATTTTTGAAATGGGCATATACTTGATTCTTTTCTGCTTGTAAGCATTCTTTATTGCCTCTATGGCCTGATCCATTCCCTCATAAATATTCCCATTGCAGTTTTATTGCCATCCATCATCCACACGGCAAAACCAAAATGCTCATCACCCTTGATAACCTCTTCTACTTGACTTCAAAGGATAGTCTCATAAACCAAGTGAGATATCTCAATCTCTTTTGGCTCGTTGTTGCTACTCCAATTCATTCATCATTGCAAAATATTTTTCTTAAATTGTTTTTTTGGTTAATAAGAAATTGCAATAAAAGAAAATTCATTCCAAAGCAAGAAGTGGATGTTCAAACAAACTCCTTGCCACCTATATTTTTCTTGATAACATTAAGGTTCAATGTGTTATTGTAGATAAGTTTCGTTATGATTTTGTTTTGATCCACAAACAATGAGCAGTGCATTGAACCCAAAATAGAGTGGGATGTCTTTCCTACAACAACATTCTTTCCAAAACAAAGTTAGTTGTATTATCAATAACTTCTTGAAGTACATTTTCCACCCCCACCTCCATAACCACATCATCCAAGAGGTCACATAATAGTTTTACATCCTTCACCTCACTAGATGCATGGATTGACTTCAAGAACATGGTTCTCCATGGGCAAGAAACAAAGATGGTGACTTCCCATCGGTCCATCCATCTAACATGACCAACTTCTTGCGTGTGCCCAATATTGTGTGAATTCGTTTGATGGTTCATGCAAATCTTTGATCTCCTATTATAAAATCCACCCCCTCGATTATTCATAGCTAGGGGCTTTGAATCTCGAACTACATGTAGCGATAACATCCATCATAGGTTAGTAATGGGGGGAGCAAGCAACAATAAATGTTATATCCACGTCATACCAAAGTCTCCCAACATGTCAACAAGAAACTTTCCTTACCTCATTCTCACAATAGTGGGTTGAGAACTAGGTGTTGTGTGGGGGACAAAGAAGGTATCCACGCTTGTTCTCTTTGTAGTGGGTGGGGCATCTCAATCCATGTATCTTGGAGGAGGCACACATTTGAAATGCCCTCTAGTTCCACTAGGGTAACAATTGGGTTTCCACTGTTGCATTAAGGGATCATAGAATTTGTATCTGTTTCCTCCATAAGTCTTCGCCTATTGTTTTTCTCTTTCATTGATGCTACCAATCATTGCTTCCGTTTAATGTTTTGGACAAATGAATGACTTAGCAAAGTATTGTGAAGTCCAATATAACCCCCCCCCATGAAGACATTACATGGAATATTAGAGGGCTCAGTACCTCAAATATAAGTATAGTCAAACAAAGATAGTCATAGAAAATGTAGTTAGGGATTAATGGAAAGATTTGCTCCGACTACTTGGAAGGGATGTGAATGCACTGTAATCAACCCAAAAGGTTATGTAGGATGTTTGGCCATACTTTGGAATCCAAGGGTAATACAGATAGGAGACTAAGATGAAGGGTGACATTGGATTTCCATATCCTACCAGGACAATGATTACTAATATGAGGAAGAAAATAACTAATCTAGATGCTTATATCACCAGTCAAGCCAAATTAGAATTGTAGGACTCTCTTAGAAGATATTATGAATTTTTTTTAGAGGACGCATGGGTCATTGGGGGATGTCAATCCTATGCTAAGCAAGGATGGAAAAAGGGAGGGAGGAAAAATATATACTTTTTGGATAATGCTTCCTTATTACATTATCGTGGAAAACATCCACAACCTATCAAGAGGTGGGACATTGCTTTCCTTGTTGGTGTCCACCCGACCTCACATAACGACCATCAAGGCTCAACCAATACAACGACCCTCTTGTGGGAGTGCCTCACCAGGAAGAAAATAACTAATCTAGATGCTTATATCACCAGTCAAGCCAAATTAGAATTGTAGGACTCTCTTAGATGATATTATGAAATTTTTTTAGAGGATGCATGGTTCATTGGGGGATGTCAATCCTATGCTAAGCAAGGATGGAAAAAGGGAGTAAGGAGGAAAAATATACCCTTTTTGGATAATGCTTCCTTATTACATTATCGTGGAAAACATCCACAACCTGTCAAGAGGTGGGACATTGCTTTCCCATGGAAACATATCCCAAGAACTATATCATTTCTAGATAGCACCAAGAAAGGAATAAGTTTCATTACATGAAATAGTTTCTAGAAATATAGGATGGGAGATCAATTCTATTCTGGGAGGACTCGTGGGATCAATTTACCCCATAAAAATGTTAGTGATCACCATATGGGCAAGGAATGGATGATAACCTCAAGGGAACACATGTTTACTTATTTTGGGAATCTCTAGACCAATTAGGCTTTGGCCCAACTTCCATTTCCAATGCATTCAGGGAATGGAATACTCTAGATATGTGGGGCATAGCAATAGCCAAGGACATTACGGATCGATTAAGGATAGAATTAATACAAAGACAACTAATTATAAAAGAAGGCACAAATATGGTGAGGTGGGGTAAATAAGGGCCAAGGGAGTTCTCGGTAAAATATGCTTATAAGCTACTGATAAAACACGAGCATCCTGGGGATGAAGACTCCATTTGGAACAAAAAATGGAAACCAAACCAATGACCCAAACGATCTATCTTTCTTTGGAAAGTAGCATGGAAAGGAAGTCTTGCATAAGACAACATTTGCAAGAAAGGTTTCATGGGACCATTACAATGTATAATGTGCTACAACAGTTAAAATTCTTTGACCACCTATTCATCCAATGCCCCTATCCCCATTTAATGTGGAAGTGGGTCCAATGAGGAACCAAAAGTAACATCCCCATACATAACATCATAACAAAATTTCTTTATATTTGATCAATAAGTAACTTCAAATCTAGGATAGGGGCAATAATATGGGCAATTATCCCTAGAATGTTGACTTGGAAAATATGGATAGACCACAATTATAGAATTTTTCAGGTAAAGAGAAAACCGTTTATGCATGTACAAGAGAAAATCTCCAAAATATATTTGAAACCATAAGGATAAAAATTGGAAGGAAGAAGACCCAAAGTATGTAGAAGACCAAGAAACCTTGATGTACATGGGAATCCAACGGGACGATATTTGGAAAGTAGCATGGAAAGGAAGTCTTGCATAAGACAACATTTGCAAGAAAGGTTTCATGGGACCATTACAATGTATAATGTGCTACAACAGTTAAAATTCTTTGAGCACCTAGTCATCCAATGCCCCTATCCCCATTTAATGTGGTAGTGGGTCCAATGAGGAACCAAAAGTAACATCCCCATACATAACATCATAACAAGATTTCTTTATATTTGATCAATAAGTAACTTCAAATCTAGAATAGGGGCAATAATATGGGCAATTATCCCTAGAATGTTGACTTGGAACATATGGATAGAGCATAATTATAGAATTTTTCAGGTAAAGAGAAATCCGTTTATGCATGTACAAGAGAAAATCTCCAAAATATATTTGAAACCATATGGATAAAAATTGGAAGGAAGAAGACCCAAAGTATGTAGAAGACCAAGAAACATTGATGTACATGGGAATCTAGAGGGCCGATATTGCTTCATCCTAGACTGAAGATCGACAAAACTAGTCCTTACGTTCCCAAATGGTGAGTACCAAACTCACTTTTTGTCAAATTGAATTTTGATGGAGCATCAAGAGGGAATCTCGATAGAGCTAGCATTGGAGGGATCATCCATAGCTTTTTAAGGTATCTCATCGAGTTCTATTCCCAAAACATAGGGATGACTACTTATAATTTGGCAGAGAGATGATGGCTTTGAGTAAGGCACTTCGCGTGGGAAAGGCATTAGGAATAAAAAATTTGATAGTTGTAGGAGTTTCACAAGGAATCAATGAGAAAGTGGGGAGACTTGGGCTAAGAGAAACAAGTTACCAACACCCCACAAACTGGAGACCGACTCATCCTGTGAAGGAGATATCTCTTTTATTGCCACCCTTCTCAAATGCATGATTGTAGCACACACAAAGGGTGGCAAATGGTGTAGCTAACACACTAGCCAATATGGGAATATATCTGGTATGGGGATAAGAATTGGTATGGAAGAGGAGTAATACTCATAGCACACCCTGGATACCAAGAGAGCTAGAACTCAAGATCCAAAAGGAACAACCAAGTTATGAGATAGGATAAACAATATTGATGATATGAAGATGACCTGAATTTTCAACGCCCCAACTTAGTATGATCACAATTCCAGTGGTAGTTTTTATCTTTATAATTCCATGGCAAGCAAGCAATAATTTCTAGCAAGCCTTCTCAACCAATGGATGCACCACATAAGGATCACCAAAGAAGTTAAATGAATTTTGTATCTACAGACCAATAAAAGACAAAATGTATGTCGTTCATCTCAAGGACCCCCAATCCAGTAAAATTTTGAAGCTGATATGATAGCTACATGTTACTTCAGTTGATTTAATTTTATGGGTTTTTTGTTTTAGTATGAATAATAATAAATATCATTTAGAAAATCATGGAGGGCCTGTTTTTGTTTATTATATGTTATCCGGATATGTATTTGATAGACTAACCATGAGTATAACTTAGGCCCATTTTTGTTTAATGTATGCTATCTGGATACATATTTGATTGACTAACCATGAGTAGAACTTGCGCATTAGAATCCATGGACAACATTAATTGTCTGAACATGGATAGTCTTGGCTTGTATATTCTCTTGACAATAATCTAAAGGCTCAGCTTTCATTTACCAATAAAGGATCCGAATCCTTGGAAGACAAACTCCTAGTATTGTTAGCTTTTGGGTTCTCTCCGGAATTGTTTACACCATGCTTGGGGGTGCTTCATGTAATGTGGAGTACAAGGTCCGTGGTTGATCCTTTGGTTGTTTCGTGATAGACATGCACATGTGGAGGTGGCTTGCTCTTAGATTGCTAGACCTAGTATGAATGCTTATGTGGATTTATTCCTTGGAGCATTGGAGTCCTTTAGATAGCTTTGTGATCGTCTTCATATTGGTCACATGGAGATTGGTTGCTTGCCTAGAGGACACCTTGCTTTGGAGGAGTAGTGTTGGGCATTCTAGAGGAGGGTGTTGAGGCCTAGATGGCATGGGCACACTTGGATCGCTAGCATGGAGGCTTGTACTTGACTTGATGATGCTTGGGCTGAGGGAGTGGTCATGTAAGTGTCGTGGACCTGGAGGAGCACATGGATTTTTAGGCTTGTGGAGGAGGAGCATTGGACACATCTTGTGGAGTGTTCATGCCTTGGAGCCTTCCAGGTTGGACAACATCACATTGGATATTTGCATGTGTCTTTTTGAGTGGAGTGCTTCACATGTGTGGACCTACTTGTTAGAGATAGGTTGCTTGTAATGGTTTATATTCACTTTATATTGTTGGCCTCCCTTATGTCTCATATAAATAGAGGAAGGAGAGAGTCTTTTCATCCTCATTCATTCATCCTCTTGTGTAAGAGACATGAGGAGTGGAGCACACCTCTCCCTCTCTCCTTGTACTCTTCTTTAATGTATTTTCTCTCTATGGAGTGCTAGGTTTCTTGGAGAATTCTAGTGAAATTCTAGGGTTAGGATTTCACCCTAAGGAGGCAAAAAAGAAAACCCTAAGTGGGGGGAGATGCATTGTTGAGGAGAAGAAAAGGAGATGCCTTGCACTTGTGGGAGATGAATGTTGAAGCCAGGGAGGACTTGCTTGTTGGAGATATTTGGTGGTGGGAGAGATTGAAGTACCAACTTGTGATAACCTGCGAGTATGTACATGTACTTCATTTCTATCATATACACATGAAGTTTCAGCTGTTCAAAATTGTGTAATTGCAGATTTGGCTGGCATTGTCTTCTTGATTGGGTGAATTCCAGCACTCGTTCATGCTCATTTGACATAACATAGAGATGAAAGTGTTAAGTGATTTAACATATCTCTTGAAGATAAAAGAGCAGATTTACTGCTGTAAATATGCAGTAATTACAGTGATTTGAGATCTTGTTTGTGCCTGAAAAGTGTGTCCAAAGGGTTGGAACTTGTTCGCATATGTTTGGTATCTTTTCTCTTGAGCTGCCTAGTGTGTTGGGTTGAAGTGAGATGAAATATTATCTGCTGTTTGCTGCTGTAAATTAATATTTTAGATCAGCCCTAAGGCTGAAGTTCACAGGGAAAGCGATAATGCCATATTTGGTCGGCTGCAAAGGAAATCTTCCCTCAAGCCAAAATGGATCTCCCAAGCTACATTCAAACAACAATTTCCCTGCCTTAAACATTTCTTCTTAAGCAGAGAGATGAAATGACGAGTCCTCAACTCATATTCTGCTCATGTGTAAAGTTTTTGTAATTACTGTAATCATGTGCAAACATGTGTGCATTTCCACCTTACTCCCTGTAATTAAGGGAAGAGTAGAGTAGGTGGCATTTTTCAAAAGCAATTGATTACATATAAGATTATTGTACACAAGAAAATGCCACATGGCACTGTTATGGGAAGTTATTCATATGTATCATCATCCAGAATTTGTAGATAAAACAATTTTTGAATTCTCTCCAAGCAAGTTTGTGGTGTCTCCACTCACTTAGAAGTTATGTTCAGCTAAGTTATGTTCAGCTCTTGTTATCTTGCTATATTTTTGGCCATTTCAATGTTTTTCTCTGATGAAGTACATGCCCGGTTTATTATCAGCTTAGATTTTGTAATTTTTTTAATCAGTTACATCTGAAATGCATAGCTTTGTTGGAACAATAATATCTCTGTACTGGTGTTTGTTTAGAGGATACATTGAAAGCCCTGAGGGAGAAACAGCAAGAGAAGGAGCCAGAGCCTGAATCACTTCCTCCAAGGGTTTTTCTTTGCAGCTATGAAGGCTGTGGGAAGACTTTTACAGATGCTGGAGCTCTAAGGAAGCATTCACATGTGCACGGGGAGAAGCAACATGTTTGTCATTATGAAGGATGTGGCAGGGTAACAATTAACTCTTGTGCCCTAGCCTTTGATTTTCAATTGGGCATGTGTTAATGCCATTTCATTCCTCTAACATGACCGGACAGACAAAAGAATGAGCAAAAAGGGCAACATAGCATAGTTATGAATGAACTTATAGATCTTAAGATAGATATAAGCATATACAACTCTGGGCATAGTTGGTTCTGTGGTTGCATCCTCTGCTGAGGTATCTGCTGTCATAGTGACTGTCTTTGTGTCTTTATTTGCAATTGGTTAAACATTGGTGGTGCACTTATGTGGAAGGTTGGTCTCATTTACAGACTTTCATGGCTTGCTTAGAACTGCAGACTATTCTCAGTTTTAACACTCAACGTTTCTACCCTGCTGAGCATATTCTCTGCATTTTAATGTCGATATAATGCTTAATTTTGCACTTCAAACTCAACTCATGACAGCTATCTGAAAGCATACAGCAAAACTGAGTCACGATGAGAAATGTTGGGGTGTTCTTGGGAGAAAAAATTCTCCACACAAAGATGTTGAGCACAGATATCTGTTCTTATCCTGATATTTTCCACTGCTTGATTTAATGACACAAAGTTGATGTCTTGCAGAAATTTCTAGATAGCTCCAAGCTGAAGAGGCATTTTCTCATCCATACGGGAGAAAAACATTTTACATGTCCACATGAAGGTTGTGGTAAGGTGACTTTCTTTATAAGGCCCATATTCCTACTCCTGAATTTCTTCAGCTGAATGATAGTTGCAAGATAACATTTTCTGATTGGTTGTGTGATTATCTGTGTTTTCATTGCTTTTACTTTTTGATTGGCTATTGATGTGAGAAGTATGTTATTACATTGGTCTTATATCTGTTGTCCATCTTTACCTTAGTGTAAATGTTGTTTAAGTTCGAACAACATATTATTTATGTTTCAACCATAAGTGAATTTAAATGCCATGTTGGTGAGACTCTAGGTGCAGCAGAAGGAATTTGTGGGGCAGAAATATGTTAATAACTGTCGCCACCTTTGGTGTTCTCTTCTGGTTCCATATAAGAGAATGAATTGCAAGATTCATTGTGCAGGATATCACAGAAATGAGAAGAACAAAGTTTTTACTAGACTATTCTAAGACCAGGGAAATAACAATCAATAAGAGCCCTGTTACCAGGAACAGCATGACAGGTCCTATTTCTGGCCAAAGCCCATTTGAAATGGGAATGGCATCGGAAATACCATTTCTTGTGGGCCACAGCCATCTCCCGTTTCTAGACAGGAAACACATTATAGGAGAAACTGTTTCTCTAGTAACAGTTTGCATTTTTCAGGAAATGGTTATCGTTTCTACTGGCTGTTTCTTGCTTCTTTCTGGATTATGAGCCATACAAAATTAGAGACAGAAAAATGCTTATATATTAATATTTTAAATAATACTTTGTTTATTAATTATTTTTAATATATATTAATTATTAAAAAGACAACAGAAGTGTAGTTTTGTTAAATCTTGTCCAGCGCTTCGGATTCCAGAAAATTTGCCAAATACCTTAGCTTCAAAGAGAATTTTGTCTAAATATCCTCTCTATTGAAAGATTTTCTGCAATGTATCACCAAGTTTCGGGGATGTCAGGATGCAGGAAGGTGGTAAGGCCTCCAGCAGACGTGTGGAGGCACCCCTCAAATTTAGGGAATGTCGGAGAGGATGTTAAGGTCCCCAACATAGGGGACCATGCCCAGAATATGAAAAAATTGAAATTTAAATATATGAAAAAACACAAATGTAAATGTGAGTTTCGGTGGGTGTAAAGGGTTTTATATAGTGTAATTAGGGTCTAGAGGGTAAACACTTTAGGATTGTGGCTTTTTTCTTTTAGTGTATTATCTTTAATTCTTTTTTCTCTCCATGGCACATTTTTTTGGGGAGTGTCCAGAAGTACCCTTTTTTTCTGTGTACTTGTGGGCATCCCCCTTTTCATGAGGATGTCGTTATGTGTGTTTCCTAGTGCCCCCCAAAAAGGGTACTTGGGGAAATGTACCCATTGGAGTAACCATGTCCGGGTAGCATGGGGAGCATGCTTCCTAAACTTGAGAATGCCTCCCTGTGTAACATTGATTTTCTCATTTTGAAATCTAAATGTTATTAGTAATCAAATCAAATATCTTAATTTTGAGCTGTTTTTGAAATAATACATAAGTTGTTCTATCTTTAAGCTTGATTTGCATAAATTTCTTCAAAATGCGTCATAGAAAGCTTAGGCAATAATGCCAGTTTGCATGTAAAATAATTAGAGCATAGAATCTATAAAATTTGTAGGGATCTTGCTTTTTAAATCAAATAGTCTCATTACAGATCTGCCTTTTGGATGCAAGTGTTTCCACAGTAGCTTGAAGAACAAGAATTAATTTAAAGCTCTCTTTTACTTGGGATTTCTGATGCAATCATGCTGATTCTTTGTTAGGCACATGGATGCCACACAAATCTCAACTTGCCACACAATTCACATTTGTCAGCGGTTTTTGGCAAAAGTTAAATGATAAAATCTAAAACTCTTATTGTCTAGTTTTACACATTTGTATCTATGTGTATGCTCTTGTACAATTATTTACCACAAGGTGAGTCATGTGCATATTTGAATATCATAACTTCTGAGACATGTTTTCTTATTGTCTTATTGACTTTATTTTCTTAGGAGTGTTGTAGTTGGGTTTTATTATTTTCAGGTAGTTTGGTTTCTCTGATTAGGTTTATTAAAATATATTTTAATTAATTTTAATATATAATAATGATTTAAAAACCTATATATTATTATTTTAACGTTTACTGATTATTTTTAATATATATATATATATATATATATTTTTTTTTTTTTCTCTTGCAAAGTAGATCCCCCAGAAACCCTTGGCACTTCCCCTCATTCTGAGTATGTATCTAGTGTAAAGCGGGCTGTGTGTGCCTGACCTGGCAGGGCCATTGAGTGAGGCCTACAAATATCAACTACATCATAGAGGGAGCCAGCTAGGGAGCTTGACCCTGAGACCTTCTGCTTGTAATTCATAGCACTCAACCACTCAAGGTAGCCCACTAGGCATATTGATTAATATATATTATATAGATGGCCCACTTTCATATGTTCTAAGTATTTTGGCATATATATTAAAAAGGCTATAACAAAGGCTAAAACGTTTCTTTATTGGAAAAAAAATGCTAAAAGGTTTCTTTATTGGAAAAAAAATGCTAAAAGGTTTCTTGTAACAAAACTTGAGAATTTTTGTTTCCCTAGTGTACCTATTTTGCATTTTGTTTCATGTTCGTTGTTTATCGTAACATATAATAAGAGCATTAAATACAAATTTTAAGACAACTTGCATGAGATAAGTAATATTTGCTACATCCTCACGGGCAAGAGGTTAAACTGCAACTGATGGTAGTATTTGGTCTCATATATGGGACTAAGGCTAGATGCTTCTAGATAGCACATGAACCCATTGGAGGTAGCCTCGACCCTCGATGATGACCACAAGGGATACAAGCTTTCTTAACCGCCTTTTGGTCCTGGACTGACCTAAACCTGCTTTTGATTGGCTAAGAGCTCATCTTCCTAGGATGTAAGGAAATAGGTTAATGGCCCAAGACTTAGAGGCACATGGCAAGAGTGAAAGTCTATCCCCTTACAAATCACTAGTGGGTTATTTCAGGTGGCATGGTTTTCCTTCAATAGCAGTGATGAGTTATCCCACATTCACGGATAGCTGCTAGTGATGGCTATCCTCACTATTGGTTGACAACTGAGTTACGATAGGTTTCACCTTCGTAAAAAAGGAAGTAATATTTGCCACATGTGACCTCTCACATTGACAAATTACGCAAGTTTTACAAGTTTTTCTAATTCAAAATGGGAACTTATCTTTTTATAGATAGTAAACCCAAAAAGAAGCTCGACACACCCTCACATACTTGAGCAACGAGTAGTGTTCGTTGGTACCTTGCCAACACCATACAATAATGTCCTTAAAGGTTACATCAACAATATTCAATTTTTTTTTTTGAAAAATAGGCCTTATATTTACAGAAAAGTAATTATATTAGCAAAGCAAAAAGGCAGGGGATGGAACATGCCCTCCAATTTTTGAACCTAGGTCATTGTTAGAACAACTGCTCCAAGTTTCCCCACTAGATCACAACCGGATGGACGTTACAAGAGGGATTTTTGTGCAAAAACAACAAAATCCCTTTTTCCGAGTGAAAGGCAATTAGATGGGTGGGTGAATGCAAATGTGCAAATGGTTACAATACTAACATTTTGGTGATTTGTGAGTTTTGGACCATGATCAAACAATATACTTGATTTAAAAAAAAGGAAAATTTGGGAGGCATAGGGGCAAGTGATATGCAATATATCCAATATGAACTTTTGGAAAGATTAATAATATAGACAGTTAGATCGAATTATAGATGGAAAACAATAATATTGACAACAATTTTTTCTTAGGTAGAAAGAACTAAAATGATAGGAGATTGGATAGATGACTTTGATGCAAGAAAAGACAAATTGAATGATGGTTGTGTGTTTAGGCATCAAAAGACAACAATTTATGAATGTTGAGAAAGACAAAAGACATGATTGTTTAATGCAGTTGGTCGGATGAAATACAACAATGATTAATTTGGACAAATTCAACATGGAGTGGAAAAATATGAAACAAGTTTGATAAAAATTGAAGCATACAATGTATGCCAGTCAACATTAAAACTTAAAATTATGTTTAGATTGGCAAATCTCTAGTAGTCAAAAGGTTGGTTGATAACGATTGACAAGTACAATAAAAGGCGTTTGGAAACTGACAAAATTAATTCACTTAGTATGAGACAATTTTGGTTGTAAGAGTTGTGTAGTTAGTAGCAAAGTTGCAAAAATTGTATTGGTGAAAAAATCGTCGGGGGTCCAGAAAATATCCTTTCGGATTTATCGCGAAAACATCGGCAATATATCGGAAAACTTAAATAAATACAAAAATATTCATTTTTTAAATTTTTTTTGAAACATTTAAAGCAACAATAGCATCAAATAAACAGATTGCCACATGAATATGGAAATAAAACTGATATATAAGATATATAAGATGTCTAGTGATACATCACACATAAAAAGTGAATCATGTCCTGAATCTTGATTCCCAAGTCATCAAAAAATATATTAAATGTATCTAATGATTGTCATCATGACTCATGAGTCATCTATAGTGAAATCAAGTAAATAAACTATCGATTCCCTCTACCCCTTTTACGGGTAAAGGTAATCGCTACATAGAGTGCTTTTCCTTTAGCACCAGGAGTAAGGCTTGTGCGCCTCGAACTGGAGTCGAACGTCCTCTAGAAGAACTTGAAGACCCTCGAGACTGATGTCCTCTAGAAGAAGGTAGAGGAGGTAGACTGCTAGTGCTACCACTGGGTCTATCTCCCTCTGACTGTGACTATGGCTCTGCTGGTGGCACACTCGCAGACTCGGCGTGAAACTGAATATCCTTTGGAACATCCTGATCCAGCTCCTCAGAGATATCATGATCATCATCACTATCCTCCTCTAGCCAATCATCACTATCCTTTTGTGGCCAATCAAGGGTGGTCTCAATAATAGATTCCTCGATATCCACCCTCCATGCAGTAGTGGTGTCAATCCCATCCAATGAAATGGCCTTCACATCAGGTTTTTTCTCAAGCTGCTTCACCCATAGCCTGAGATTGTAGTAGACGTAGACCAAATCATTAAGGCATGGGGTATCCAACCCGTAGGAGGATCATAAATTAATTTATTAGAATGTAAAGGAGCATAAAATTTAAATGACAATTTAATATTTTATAATTTTGTAATGAATTTAAAATTTAATTTGAAATTCTCTAACCTGTTGCGCTTTTTGGTGTGTATTTTTTCAAATACACTCCAATTGCGCTCACAACTAGAAGAGCTACATGTTTGGCTAAGCACCCGAATTGCCATCTTCTGTAGAATAGGTATCTTTGTGCCATAGTTTTCTCACCAAGTATCTACAACGAATTAGAGAAACATAAGAGAAGACAATGATTTAGTTTAAAACAAAGAAACAACTTAAGAAGATTAATGATTAATCTGATAAATTGAAATTTGAAAAATGAATTTTGAAACTTAAAAGATAAAACAAGGTGAAACTTACTTGGCATTATGTTCTTCCTGTCATTTATGGCCATGTCAAACCCAAATAAGCCAATGGACCTCTTATAGAGTTCCAACTCTTGGGAAAGCTCTAATCGGTCAACTGCACTTGGCACCATCCTCTGGACACACTCAAAGAAGCCAAACATAACCTCTGAATCAAACCTGAAGGCATAGGTGTAAGAGAATGCAGGGTTGAGGTATAACCCTGCAGCATGAATGGGGCGATGGAGTGTGTTGTTCCATCGATCATCAATCACCTTCCATATCATTTCTTTTCTCTGCTGCCCTTGATCCYCCTTGTCCTCATAATAAGCACGAATGGACTCTTTGGCCCTATCCA
Organism: Picea engelmannii; assembly: GCA_009831015.1. Lineage (NCBI taxonomy): Eukaryota > Viridiplantae > Streptophyta > Pinopsida > Pinales > Pinaceae > Picea > Picea engelmannii. The sequence goes on from ML779034.1 coordinate 179,683, forward strand.
TGGCCTCATATAGGTAGCCCATTGCGGGCTTGTCCCCATCGACCAAGCGAAGAACCTTTACGAAAGGTTCACTGATGRTGCACACCTCCTTCATCGCATCCCWAAAGCTCTCCTGGTATGCAACTAACCTCATAATGGCTTGCTCCTCTTGTTTACTGCTAAATGATAAAGCACACCACCACTTAGGTGAAAGGAACATTGCCTGCAATTCCCACCTAGAATTCAAGAGAGACTGAAGAGAAATAAAACTAGTGGCAAAGCGTGTGATGGCAGGATGCACCAACTCTTTATCACTTGTGAATTTTCTCATCAAGCTAAGTACAAAAGCATGATTGTATATAAATTTTGTGATGCTCCTCGCTGAATCAATGGCATCCTTGATCCAATCAATCTTTCCCATATCCTCTAACAACATGTCAAGGCAATGCACGACACAAGGAGTCCAAAACAATGTAGGATACCTGGACATAAGCATCCTACTAGCAGCCACATAATTTGCAGCATTGTCCGTTATGACTTAGACAACATGCTGTGGACCTACCTCTTGGATGAACCCATCCAACAAGTCACAAAGTAATGTTGCATCCTTGACATGTGTAGATGCATCCCACAGATTTCATAAACATTGTCCCCCTGGGACAATGAACCAAGAAATTGAGAAGGGTCCTACCATTCTCATCAGTCCAACCATTTGACATCACCGTGCATCTTGTGAACTCCCATGAATCTCGAATCTCCTGCAACCTCTGAGTGCAATCGATCTTTTCATTTTGAAGGATGGGCCCTGTTGCCGTCCTAATACACACTTGCAAACGTGAGCTAAGTCCGGCTCACTTAGTGTGTCCTTGGAGGCACAATGCCTAGGTTCAAAGCCCACGCTGTCACTTTGATCGGGACCTCTTCCGTCTAGGCTCACTCCTAGGGAAGCCAAGGGGGGTAGTCCCTAGTTTCTAGATTAGTTTTAAAGTTAAGTTCTAGGAGTTAGTTTTGATTATTTACAAGTTTTGGGGGGTTTCTAATCCTAAGATGCACAAGCAGTAACGCAAGATGCAAGGGTTAGTATGTCAAGCAAGACCTTTTCCTAGGGCAACTAAGACTAATGCCTAAGATTGGGCAAGGGGTCAATTAAAGTTAAAGGGGTTTTCTTTACAATTATGATTACAATATTACTTACAAAAGAATAACTTAATCAAATAAATGTTAGATACAAGATTTACAATTAGAAGAATACTAGAATACAACAACAAGCTAACCACTTTTATTATTTTGTGTTTGTGCAGGATATAGAGAGTTCAAAGCATCATATAACATTTACAACATCAATATCAAGGTCCTCATCACCAATATATCAAGATCACCAATACATCAATAAAGAAGTTTCAACACAAGTATTAAAGATGAGATACCCCCACTCTTAATTGTTAAACTCACGAAAGTTTTAGATATTTAGGTCCAAGGTTGAGTTATTAACCTTTCTTAAGATTATTAAGTTTTATTAAGCTTTCACCAAAGCCTCCTCCCACTATTGCCAAATAACTGCTGGATGCTCAATAAGTGTTGCCACCCTAGCTTTGCAGGTCAGCCCGGAAGAAAGAGTTCTTACGGAAAGGACGCATCCTGTGCGCCGTGAGACCGTCCTCGGCCTACACCTTCCGTTGCCCCTCAATCCCCATTTTAGATGGTGAAGATGGTGGTCTAAGGTACCCTAAAGAGTCTATTAAGTTATTATATGAATTAGGTAGACTTTTAGGAGTGTTTTAGAGTGTTTTAAGAGTTTTATGACACTTTTAAAGAGTGATTT
>ML779034.1:184266-212045 GCA_009831015.1 Picea engelmannii
GCTTATACCCCAGGCCAACAATAGCAACAACCTCAAACATGGACACATAGAATGGGTTCTTAGCAAAATTGAATGGAATATCACTCCATAGAAGGCATCTACCCACAATTTTGTCCGCCTCTTCTTTCTCTTTTATTTTCAACATGGACCTGATAGATGGTAGTCCATTGGGTGTGGATCTTGGCACAAAAAATGGTGATGTTGCTGTAGGCATTACGAACTGTGAGGAGTGGATCTCATTAGACCCCACTCCCACTGCTCCAAGAGTGTGTGTGCTTGACTTGGATCTTGAAGCCATTTCTTTTTTCTTGGCTTCTGTGTACTTTTTGTTTTTTGCATATTCTTTAAGTGCTTTTGTGGCCTTCACAACAAATTTTGGGCTTGAATTTGGACAATTACCCACCTCATGCCCTGGAATTTTTGCAAGGTGGTATTTTAGCTTGTATACCCCACCGGTCATTTTTTTTTCACATAGATTGCATGAGAGAATTTGTCATTCCTTGGATTAACAAGCTGACCATACTCCTAGAATCGATCCAATGACTTTGGCATCTTTAATATGGAAAAATATGAACCTAGGGCAAAAAATATCGTTTTTTAGCATGTGTTATTGATGAAAAAATGAAAATTTAAAAAACATAGATAAATCAATGATGTATCTTGCATTCAAACTTGGTTTTGAACTTGAAAAACACACGATTTTTTTTAATCTAATTTACATTGACCTAGGGCAAAAAAATCCCAAAAACGTTTTTGGGCATACATGGCAAGAAAGAAAATCACATAACAGTGGCAAAAAATGGTTTTTGATCCATCAAAAATCTATTTTGAAGAAGTAAACTCATTTCAACTGAAAACCTATTAAAATCTATGGTGGAAAAATGAGAAATAATGGTCAATTTTTTTTACTTACCTCCAAATGCAAAAATTGTGAAGTGGACTGAAAATTGCAATGCCAAATCCACAAATTTGACCCTTGAATCCACAAAATCCCAATGGAAAACTCTTCCTTGGCTGGTTGGATGGCTTGGCTCTCCTCCTTGGCTAAATGTCAAATAAAACCCAAAAACCCATGGTGTATAACTTAAACCGACGCACTCTTTTAGCAGGCGATTTTTCTCTGTCGACTTGCGCCTTTTTCCGAAAAATCGCGATTCGACGATTTTTTTCCTGATTTCTCGTTTTCTTCTTTGGATCGCGATTTCTTCGATTTTTTGGCGATTTTTGCAACTTTGGTTAGTACTGATAAGCAAATATCCACAAGCAATGTGGAGGATAAAAAATGAGCATCACAAGAATTTATGGGTAGCAAAGAAGTTTGAAGGAAGTGTTGGGTGGTAGGGGTGGTGGGTGCAGTGAGAAGAAGTATGGTAGGTGTGTTGGAAGTAGTATGCCATAACAAAAAAAGGATGGACACGAATGTCATAATAGGAAGAGGTTGAATGAGTGGAGAAGAGAAGAGGTAAGCTTAAATATTGAATCTGACTTTTGGTGAATGTTTCTAAACTTGATATTCAGATCTAGGGTTGTGTTGGAGACGTGGTTGTAGACCATGTGAGACAGATTTAGGGAGCATAGGTTCGTGCTTGGGACAACTATTGTGCTAGGAGTTACCAATGCGATAAGAGAGCTACATACAAAAAATACTTTTTTGTGGGGAGATTGGCAAGGAGAAGTTGCTAGGTAAACCATAGGGCTAGGATATATTGTTGTTAGGAAGACATTGCTAGGAGAAAACATCATTGTTGGAGGTGAGAAGTATGCTCTAGGAGGTGACCATAATATTGGTTGTTGTTTGTGGAAGTAGTTTACTAGGTAGGTAAGTTCTTGTCTTGGGATTCTTTTTTTGGAATTATTTTCCTTCTTTTTGGAGGTTATTTTCTTACAAAATGCCAAGTTCGAATCAGATTCTTAGAAGCATGGTTAGTGGATACATTTTAATGTTTTTAGGCTCGAGGTGGATAGGGGGTATTTTGACATGGGCGTCTCGTAACATATGACTAATAGGAGGTATTGGTATGCTTCCATTATGGAAACCAAGTCTAGGGTAAAAATATTTACTTTAGGCAAAGGTAGGACCTATGTAATTGAAGGGCATGGGGATGTACAACTACAATTGACAAGTGGTAAGAGGTTTGTTTTCAAGACTGTTCTTTACATCCTTGGTTTGTCTACAATTTTTCTTTTTGTTAGATAGTTGTATATCAAAGTCCACATGTGAAAGTCTTTTCAGAGTAGGGAAATGCATGGGGAAGGACAAGAGCAGAGGGGAGATTATTGATTTAGGAGTGAAGGAGCTTGGGTTTTGAAGATTTGAAGATGTGGTAGTTGTTATCATTTGGAAATACCTTTGAGCCAAAGAACCCAACGATCTACTATTTGTGGTGAACCAATCTGGTTCACTATGTAAATATCCAAAATACTTGGTATATAAAGATATCCATAAGGACAATAAATAATATATATAAATGTATATGAAAATATGAATAATATGAGATGATTGATTACAATGACAATGGGGGCCATATATACCCATACCCTTTCATTAATAGACATGTCCTTTCATTATGTATTAATTATTTATTATTTAATGGTTTATATATATATATATATGTTTGTTGCATTGCCTTCCCCTTTAGAAATGCTTTGTCCTCAAAGCCTATTTATGGAAAGGATCACGTCTTCGTTGTGGCTCGCAATGTCTTTGCATGATTCTTTGTTTTTAGCGTTGTCAAGATTGATGATACTAGATGATATGAGTGATGAAGAGTTGAGCAGAACTGTCGAATTGTGAAATGGTTAGAGTCTAGACCATCCTAATTCAATCTTTTGCGGAACGTTGTACTTCCACGATGAATGGTTATCACGAGATTGAATTGTGCTGGTATCAATATTTTTCGGACAATGAGTTAGTCGTTCGGGTCATGGATGACATTGATATTTTGATTGTTTAAGATATTTGCTTTTATGGTTTGGATGTCAATAAGGAGTTCTTATAACATTATTTTCCTTTATCATGCTTGTAGTGTTTTCTTGGTTTAATTTCAGTATACGATTTTCTTCACGCATTGATGTTGCTTGGTTAATTGTTGAACTTCTATTAGTACATACACTTGGAGTTCCCATCGTTTGTACTCCAACATCCCTATATGTCTTTTCTCTGATTGGATCGACATCTTCTTGAGCTTTGATGTGGATTGGATCTGTATTTGTTCCTTTTTCCACGACTTGGATTTTTAATCCCGAGGACTTTGATACCTCCTTCTGGATTTGATCCAACTTGTTTCCCAATAACCTCTTATCATTCTTCAGCTTCTTTATTTGCATCAATATGTCTTGATGATGATTTTTTAGATGCAATTTTTCTTCATTATCTGGTTTGTTGATATCTTTAATGTCTAGATTTTCAAGTTTCTCTTTCAAGTTTCTGATTTGTTCTAGTGGCTCTTGATTAAGGTGCTTCAAATACACATTTTCTTCTTCTTGTTCTGATAGGTGTTTTTTGAATTCTTTCTTGAGATCTTCTTTTTTTTGTTCTAATCTTTGATTAATCTGCTTCGTAGCTTTGGACTTCTTGACTTGTGCAAGTAATTTTTGACTGTGATCTTTTAAATGAGAAATTTCTTCGTTTTTATCTGTGATAATTTCGTCAAATTCTTTTTGCATCCTTGATATTGACTTCTGATTTTTTTGAAGTATTGCTTTTGAGATATCTTTAAAGTCTGCTGGTATTACTGAATTTGGTTCCGATGTAGTGTCTTGGAATGCCATCATCTTATATTTATATGGAAACGTCACAAACTTTTTCTCCATGTTTAAGACGAAGGTACCTAATAATGATGTTGATTTCTTCTTTATACGTAGTTGTGACATAGAGTTGAGATATACATTCATATTCATCAATTGTCGCTTGTAACTCCTTAATTTGAAAAATATCTTTCTTTTCAATTATATTCGGCTCTTGGATTAATAATTGATTGGCCAAATCAATATTAATATAATTTCATTATAGTCCAAGTTGATAATGATGTTAACCTCTCTTCCTTGAATACTCCCCTTTAATGTAGATAATTTGTAACATACAATTGGTCAACCTTCATAAGAAAATCTTCCTTTTTCCTTACTAGACTCCATTTTGCTTCATTGTCAATAATTTGCGATAAATGATGAAGCTTATATATCCTCCTTTCTTTACGTCAAATCAATCCCTTTTTTTGGATAGAAAATATAAGAATACTTCCACTTCTTCTTTTTGTACTTTTAGTATAAAGCACTTTTAATTTAAACTTATATATTTCTCTTAATTTTTATAACACTCCTTTATCTTTTTTTTTAAAAGACACTTTAAAATATTTTTTTTCTTTTTGGCTTTTTCTTATAGTCCACTTTTATCTAATACTTACTTCGATACTTTTAGAACCTTGTATAACCCCTTTTAATGATGACCACCATAATTTTTTATTTAAATTAGTATGGAAGTGCCCGTACACTTTCAAATCTTTCTCACCTTTGATTAATTCAACTAACCACTTAATATGCTTCCATTTAATAAACGTTATGGTATATAATATTTTGATGTTTAAACCTTAAGGTTTAACCTTGAATCGCTTTTTTACCTCAAGCGAATGTCTTTCTATTCATTTATTCAACTTGGTAAATATTATTTATTCTAGTTATTCTAGTTTGTTAAATATTCTATAGAGCGGAATGACCCTTAAATTGGTGGCTCTTTTACTCGATGTTTGATTTGACTCTGTAAGTATTGACTTGGTTAATTAATGTGTGGATCCTCGATACCAAGACTCATGGATTAGGCAGATATCGTGATTTTTTTTGTTCTCTGCTGTCTTTTCCCAACGCTCAGCACCCGGTTGGCTAATAGATGGACTGGCGGCTCAATTTATAACTCCAACGACGGTCAATTCCAACAATACAATGATTGACGGTGGCACGATTCAAGTAGACACGATTTTTATGCAAATCACCCCAGGTTATTTTTTTTCACCGATTTGCAACTTTCGATAACCCTATACCGGTGAAACCCTCTTAGAATCGAACTTGAAACCTCTTACAGACTCGGCTTCCTAGAATTGTTATGGATTTGAGCGGCACGATTCGTATAATTGGTGCATGATTTTCTTCACAGCTTGGCAGTGGTGCTGTGAGCTATCTTCTGTTTGTATATTATATATGGATTAAACCGTTTATTGGCACCCTTCTTCACTGGTATCGCGATGGTGGCTTGTTTTATTTACTTGGTCTATCAGACGTAATGTATATATTTTTTATTTTAGTTTCCCTAACCCACGAAAACCATGTCAGGGAGATGTTTATTTCATTGTATAACGCAGATATTTATACTGTTTGTACTTTGTTTGACCAACGGAATTGATTTTTACAGCATATGGATTTTTATATAACTGTATTTCCGAACTATAAGGGCCAAAGGCCTAATGTGGTAAAAACCTAGCATTTTTTTTCTTTTTCTGTTTTCTAACTGAATTTCTGGACTTCAAAAATTTGCAGTGGAATCGTAATTTCTTCAATGGAATTCGTTTTTTTTAAATGGCCGAAGGTTGATTGGTGGTCAAAGACCAGATTAGAGAAACTGTGAAAAACTGTGTTTGTGGCCCAAAACCAACAGATACTTTGCCAAGGGCAACGAAATTCGACCAAGGGTCTGATGGCCAAGGGCCAAGATCAAACTAGGTTTGATAAAGAGACTAGCCAAAGGCCGAGATCAGAAAAATGATGCTCTGATACCACTATGGCGAACCAACCTGGTTCACTATGTAAATATCCAAAATACTTGGTATATAAAGATATCCATAAGGACAATAAATAATATTTTTTTCCTGGGAATACAACATGGGAAACCCCCGAGTACTTTCCCACATTTCATGGATGGTAAACGGGGTAAACCGTTCGGGCTGATTACGGGCCTAACCCGGTGGGGACATAAAGTGAGGCCCTAAACAGGCTCCTAGTCAGGGATTTGACCCCGGAACCTCATTCGAGCAAACAATGGCACTCATCCCCTTGAGCTAACCCACTGGGCTAAGGACAATAAATAATATTTATAATTGTATATGAAAATATGAATAATATGAGATGATTGATTACAATGACAATGAGGGCCTTATATACCCATGCAGGGGTGTCTTTTCATTAATAGACTTGTCTTTTGGATAAGACATTTCCTTTCATTATGTATTAATTATTTATTATTTAATGTTTATATATATATATATTTATGTTTGTTACATTATTAGGAAGTAACTCCATGTCAATTGTCAAATTTTGTCTCGCATCCAAATCGGTGCATGCCAATTTGTGGGGGCTCCCTAGATGATTTGAGGCTTTAACCTTGAATTCTTGGGTGAATATAGCACCTCAAATCTGCAAGAAAGCTTGCTGATTTGCAATGAAATGCTTAAAATCTACATTTTCTTCTTGAAAACAATGGTAATAAACTTCAGATTTATGATTAAATATGTCAAAATAATCCCAAAAATTCATAAATCTGTGATAACCTCTTGTTTCTGCAATAAAATTTGCAAAATAGTGAACAAAATTGACCAAAAACACAAAGGAAACAACTCAAACCAACATTTTATTTAAGATATAAGATATCCTTCCTATAAATCTGCAATTATGTTCGAAAACCTGCAATGATATAACATGAATTTTGCATTGAAACCACAGAAAAAATCAATTGTTTTTGATGACTCACGCCTTGTCCTTGGAATAATGGAGTAAAATGAAAAAAAATTGCAATGTGAAAGATACTATTCGAGTCTCACAAGTTCATGAACTTCATTAATAGAATTTCAATATGCAAGAGTTATACTAGATATAATTCTTACGCACGTGTTCTCATATTGGTCGCTAGAGGGTGCCTATTTGATCTTCATTACTTTGAGTTGTAGAAAGAACAAAGTTCTGAACAAATAGGATACAAGTCCACACACTCAAGGATCTTGGGGAATAGGAAGAATCACACCTAGACTTTTACAATATCCTCATTTCACTCAAAGTTCAACTATGGTAGTGAACTAAAGAAATTAAATCAATACTATAACATTAAGTGCTGCTCAAAGTCTGAAGTGAGAAGGAATGGAATCAAGAAGAATGAAGGATGAAGACACTGCTGATCAAAATCTCTTGCTTGCTCTCCATTTTTTCAATAACTGGAACATAAAATATTTTATTATATCATAATAAAGGTTGTAGCCAGGCTAACAGCAGATACATAGGACTTTCCAGTACTTCATCAAAAGACAAAATAAGCAGTTATTTGCTGCTACAAGAAGAAGCTCACAGCCGACTACATCATATACATTCCAAATTTTGTTGCAGGTAGCCTGTTTGACAAAAACACCTAGGACCCTAATAACACTGAAAAACATAGAAATTAACAGAAAACATGGTGACTATTTGCTTCCTCCTGGCCAATGTCTGAGCGGGGAGAGTTCTGCTATTCAATATCCATCAGTTCCTTTAGTGGTGAACCATTTCATATTCTCTAAGATTGGCATGAGTAGAATTGTCCAGTACCCTGTTGTTTGAGGCTGTGGACTGTTGAGATTTGGGTACCTTGGAAAGTGGTCCCCTTGTGTTTGTGAGCCTCTAAACACAAGAGGAAAATACTTTGTAGTACCATGTACCGTGTACTTTATGTCTAATTTCACTTTGACTTAGGAGATTTAAGTCAAAAATGAAATTTGGTCATTTTAGCCTAAAATGACCAAATTTCACCTTGTGGGTGAATTGGGAGACATAAAGTGAAACTATGGAAACTTAAGTAAAGTGGGTTTTGAGTTGAGATTCTTTTGGAAAGATCTCAACCATTGATTAGAGATGAGATGAGCTGATCTCATCTACACATACTTTAGGTTTTCTCATGTTTCCTTAAGGGGGGCGCATAGGGCAAAGAGAGGATTATTATTATTATTACTAGAAAAGTATATAAAAAAGAACTAAAACATTACCAGATGGAGTTAATAAATTAACATAATGAAAATTGATGAACGGTGGACACTAAAAAGGTTTGAATATAAAAATGCAACTAAATCATTACCATCTGCATTAATGTAAGTTCTCTTTTTCTCATAAATTATTGTCTATATTTAATATGATATATACCCTTAAATTAACCCTTTCCTGCTGTTTCGAAAAGCCGTGCACCGATATCGATTACTGTATTGGCTCCCTTGTATTCATACCCTGGACTGTTGAGATTTGGGTACCTTATAAAGTGGTCCCCTTGTGTTTGTGAGCCTCTAAACATAAGAGGGAAATACTTTGTACCATGTACCATGTACTTTATGTCTAATTTCACTTTGACTTAGGAGATTTAAGTCAAATGTGAAATTTGGTCATTTTACCCTAAAATGACTATTAATTCACCTTGTGGGTGAATTGGGAGACATAAAGTGAAACTATGGAAACTTAAGTGAAGTGGGTTTTGAGTTGAGATTCTTTTGGAGAGATCCCAACCATTGATTAGAGATGAGATGAGATGATCTCATCCACACATACTTTAGGTTTTCTCATGTTTCCTTAAGAGGGGTGCATAGGGCAAAGAGAGGATCATTCTCACTTGTATGTTCACCAAAGGAGCTTGGAGAAGGGCAAGAGGATGAGAATGGAAGCATTGGGTGAGGAAAGCTTGGGTGTCCCCTTTTGTGGAGGTTGCCAAGAGGCTTAGACCCTCATTTATTTGTGGAGGTTGTTCTTGCGAGGAGGAGGGCGCACAACTAGCAGGGAGGTCTTGCAATGGTCAAATTTCTTTGAGGACAGTTTCAGTGGAGAGGTAGCTCACATATTCAGAGTTGTGTGCAAGAGTTTCTCCATCAGAGCTTCTAGGAGCTAGGGCGCTTCATTTCAGTAGATTGAACAACTTGTGAGGAGGGTGCACCATGCTAGGGCGCATCTCTATCTCTTGGACTTGTGTTGCAGCTTGAGACAAGTTGCTATTATATCAGGTTCATTTGCTTCATGTACTTGTTGTATTTCACCTTCTATTCTCCACATATATACACTCATATTCCAAATTGGCTTTCCCCGGGGGGGGTTTCTAGGGTCATGTTGACCAAAAATACATGTGTTCATTTTCATGTATGCTAGTGTTTAGAACAACATTACTTCAGCAGTAAAGATCTCTAGGTGTGTTACATAATTTATGGTATGCATGTGCTTACATCTTGGTGACAAAAACTACATGCTAGAGCACCTAAATGTCCTATGTAACCGTAACAAAACAACAAAGAAGTTCCTGAATAGTTTTCTATTATAAAACAACAACAAACCCTTGTTTGACAGTTGAAACTTAGAGCCAACTTGAGGTCAAAGACAAACCTAGTTGTCAGCTTGTTAGGACCTAGAAAATCTTCATGGTATCATAGCTTGGTGGCTGATTTTTACTGAGTTTTGGACATCATTTTGTGGACTAGTCTAGACATCTTTTGGACAAATTTTGTGGACAACCATTGACAGAGTAAGTGGCAACTTGTTGGCAGAATTTTTTTTGTGGAGAGTTGTAGGACAGTTGGTGGACATTTGGTCAACCTCTTTTCACAGTTACTTGCTAGGAGTGAGACTGACTTTCCACTACCTCTTTTCACACCTATATTGCTAGGAGTGAGGTCGTTGTTTGTTTGCCTCTTTTCACACCTGTGTTGATAGGAGTGAGGCAACGTTCCTTTGCAGTTGTAGCATCAATTTGAGTGCAACGGGCAGTGATGTCAGCATCTCAGGTGCATGTGGAGGATAGGCTAGTTGGAGCTAGCAACTGGTCTCCTTGGAAGGCCATGATCGTCTTTGTCTTAGAGGACCTTGAACTATGGGATATAGTCGAGGTGCATGTTGCTGTTCCTCCTGCTACTGCTCCCATCTTGTTAGCAGAGTTCAGGAAGAGGAACAACAAGGCAAAGAGGACGATGTGTGATGTAGTGAGGGATCACATCATTCCCCACTTGACTGGGAAAGACTATGCATTTGAGATGTGGGCATCTCTATGCAAGCTTTACCAAAGCTCTAACCAGAACCAGAAGATGGTTTTGTTTGATTGACTCAGGGACATTTGCATGCTCAAGGATGAGTCGTTTACTTCTTACCTTGGCCGATATACCTAGATCAGAGACGAGCTTGCAGTCGTTGGAGAGGTAGTGGACCCGAACTCTATGGTGAGGACAACCTTAAACAACTTCACCAAACCATGGGGTCCATTTGTTCGTGGCATTGTTGTCAGGGAGATCATGCCCACTTGGGAGAGATTGTGGGATGATTTCGTTCAGGAGGAGACTAGACTTACATCAGAGACTTCTAGACAACAACAAACATTGCAGGGTGATGAGGACCTTGCTCTTTGGATAAAGGGCAAGAAGAAGACCGGCAAGGGAGGTCGACAGGGTCCCAAGTTTGGGGCCCCGCCATAGGGAGAGAGCAGTGGTGGGCAGGAGAGAGACATGAGCACAGTGAGATGCTTTGCTTGTAGAAAGATGGGTCACTATGCAGGATAGTGTACCAAGAAGAAGAAGAAGAAGCAGCAACCGGATGACACTGTAGCGACAACAGAGGAGATTGAGTTCAATACATAGTTTGCGAGAGAGTGTGCATTTGCTACACCATCCAACATCAGGTGGGGAGACCTAGAAAATCTTCATGGACAAAGAGTCTTTTCGACAAGGAGTCTTTTCAAAGATTTAGAGCTAGATTCCGCAGTATATTACATTCAGCTTCTAAGATATCAATCCTGTGCTTTTGATGGACTAATAAGCTCATGATATTGGCATGCTGAGAGATGCAATGGTGCTCTTTTTCGTGCACCTTTCTTGTCACCGAGAACAACGAGCTCCTATTGGACTGTATGCTCTCATCATGCCTTCTCCGAATTCTCCTAAATTGCAGAATGTCTTTGTTATCCATGCTTGGTGTCTCTGCTAAGCTAGCTGAAAGAGAAGTGGCAGAACCAGAGTAAATATCTTTGCTTGACTCAATAGGGATGAAGCCTCTAGAAGTCTTTCTCTCACTTTGGAACTTAATGACAAAATAAAGACTAGAGACCAAATTTTCATCACAATGAGTTCCAATGGAAACAATCCCAAGAATGAACAAACAAAGAAGGAGAACTAGACGAAAAAAGAAACGATACTTGTAAATCAAAAAAAGTTTCCCACTAAAAGAGCAATAGCTGCGATCACCATAATCTAGTACTACTACCATTGCCACCTTCCTATGAAGGAATCCCCAATTCACAAAATTGCAACTAGAACTGATAAGTAGCCCAAAATAAAGACCATGGCCCAAACTTTCCTCACAATATGTTCCGATGGAAATAATCCCAGGAATGAACAGAAAAAGAAGGAAAACCAGACGAAACAAGAAAGTTGGCTTGAAAATTAGAGAGATTTTCCCACTAAAAGAGCTATAGCCACCATTATCATAATCCAGACTCGCTACCATTGCCACCTTCTAGTGGAGGATTCCCCAATTTGAAAAATTGCAACTAGAACCGACAAGCAACCTAAGAGCAAAGATGACACTTACCAGAGGGTTGGCCTCTTCCGATTCCGGACTGCCTGTGCACCCAATTCCGGTGCCCGAATTCTCCATTATCCCATAGAGCTGGCGGGATTTAAGTTCAAACCAAGTCCTTATTTAATTTAGCAATATAAATTTCTCGCATGCTGTGGATACTTGGGGGTGTCTTTGGTACTCCCATCTCGATGCGAATGAGTTGATGTGCTAACTATTGGTGCATGCAAGTGTTTAATGCTGGGTGTTGATTGATGCGTCGTACCATATCAAACCTTAGGGGTAAAACAACTATAGTGCCCCCCATTTATCATATATACAAGATTCAATTCTTTCTTCACATGGTAATATGAGGATTTGGTGAGGGAGCTTACCTCTTTTTTGATCCAGGCAATGGTGACTGCAAGCTTACTATCCATCGGTGTAATTTTTCCTAGCATTGATTTGATAACCACCATGGAATCCCCAATGACTATGAATGACTTGACCTTGGCTTCTTTGGCTAAAAGAATTCTACACAAGAGTGCACATGCCTTAGCTTGATTGTTTGAAACTTGACCAATACCCCAAGCATAAGTAGCTATAGTAGATAATCCCCCTCGCACCTGCCACTCGTTGCTTGCACTCCTTATAGCCAAGAGGCAATTTTTGAAAGTTTGCTTGGAGTACAAGTCACCTTGGATAAAAGCTTGCTAGGAGTACAAGTCACCTTGGATAAGTCAAAGTCAAAGATAGTGCTCTCAACTTAGTCTCAAGTGGAGTGCATATTCTCTAGCTCATAATAGACAAGAAAAGATCCAGAAAAGGCATATTGGATAAGATTCCAATAATATCTGAAGAAAAACATCTCAAAAAGCTCATGCAAAGATAGACTAGGTCACTTCTCTCTTGCCAAACATAGACCTGAATCCACAATAACAAAGTGCTTGGAATCCTCTAAAAATTGAAAGCCATCTCCACTACTGGGAAAGCAATATCGACATACCTGTTATTTTAAGAATTGACAAAACCCCTAATTTTGACCTAATTTTGCATTTTCTTGAAATCACTCATAATTTTTCGGTTTTCTTCTCCATCACCACGTGAACCTATTTATGTATAGGATTTTCTAAAAATAGAAACCCTAATATTGACCTAATTTTGCACTTTCTCCTAGTATCACCAAAAATTGAGATCTTGCAGTTTCCCAAAATATGAACTTTTTAAAAGCAACTAGTTTTGCAAAATAACAAATTTTGAAAATCTGAAAAAGGAGAATCTGAAAGTTTTCTCCTTCCCATGCATGCGCCAAGTATTGCATGTCACATGCAAGCATGGGAAACTTTCTAAATCAAGAAAATATCATAACTCTATACCGGTACAAGTGTGCAGTGATTCTTGATGAACACTGCTCTAAAGATCTCATGCAGGAAACTGGTTCAATCTTAAACTCTAAGAATAAAGATTGACGATGGTGTGCTGAGTCTGATTAAAACACTCACAGACTGTCACTTAAGAATGAACCCACAAACTGTTGATGCTGAATCAATCACTGACGTATCCATGAACCTCAATGCTGAATCAATTGAGATGAACTTTCGAGAAGTTCATTCTGATTGATAACAATAGTGAAGTATTCATAGGATGTGGGAGTGCCAGATTCACAAAAGTTGGACACTTAAGATGCCGTTGTAGGTTCGCTTTGGCATCAAGGTATGGGCATCTAAGTTTTCAACATCTCTCTCTTCTGACTAGGTTAAAAATGGTCGTTGGTCTCCTGCTCTTCAAAAGAAGGGATTTGTATACATTGGCAAGCAACAAAATTGGATTGTTGACATAGGTTGAGTTTGGGCCAAAGCAGATATATTGGTGCTCCTGGACCATGCAGGCTGCAGATTTGATGTGCGCATTCTCTGGCTTCTGAATATGCTGATATTGATGACGTCTTTATTGATTTTTAATAAAATATATGATGTGCTTTCGACAGAAAAACTAAAGTTAAAAGTCTGCTGTGTATTTCCAGTATTGTTCAACTTCCGTTCTTCCTTGAAAAGAATGGAGATGATTCTTTCTTACCGAGATTCGTGACAAGACTACTGTAGTTTCTTGGTATGTTATTCAGCAGGACTGCCATAGCATCCTCGACTTTCTCTTCAATCTTTGCCAATTATGCTGTCAACGCTCTCAAATTGTTAACATGATTCACTACACTCTTGAAACTTACATCTTAAAGCCAAAAGGTGGGTATTTAGGATTCTGTTCTTTGTCCCCTAATGATTCTTCTAAACTCCCCCAAAGATTCTTGCTAGCCTAGCTAGGTTTCGACAAATCTAAATGATGGATATGGGTATCTGATATAGCCAGGCCAATAAAAGCCTTAGCTCTGTCATCTCTTGTTTGCCCCACTGGTCATTTATCAACATGCGTTGGTTTTTGATCTGTTCCATAACTACTTCCTGAATGTTTTATCCATTACCGCCAATTATAGCTTTAATTTCCATGTATGGAATTTTTTACCATGGAACTTCTCAAGTGAAATTGTAGTTGTGGTTTGCATTTTTCTGAAAATAAAATTTAGTACCTCCTTAAGTTTGGATTGTCTTCTGTCTCCAACTGTCAACATGACCTACTGCATGATGGTAGAATCTGTGATTCTGCCAGCCAATGCTTCCTTCAACCATATATCTGCCTGAAATTGTTGTCACAAAATACTCAACTGTCCTAACAATCTTACATTGTTACTGCTATGTCTGCTGCGAATGGTCTTCTGTTTTCCATGTCACTCTTTACCACATCTACTGCTAGCAGTCTTTTGTCTATTATGTCACTCTATAGACTTTACCGTGTCTGCCCTAGCCTCACCATCAATTTCTTCTGCCCGCATTTCAAGAATTCACATGTCTGTGTTATGGGTCCTGGTTCAAATAGAGTACGTGGGAATATTTTCACTGGTCTTTTTATCTAGCAGTGTGCTGACAGCTGGGCCCTCTCTATTTTCCTATGAATATTTGGTTTAGTGCTACTGCAATGACTCAACTTCTTCAGTCATGGAAAGAATAAAAGCTCTTCACTGATATCTGCGACACAAAACATCCATATGCAGGCGCACTTGAGGCTGTCTGTGAGAGGATTTGCGAGGTCTTTGATGTCTGCTGTCTTGCATCACTCCTGTATTGAGACCAGTGTTGCAAACATCGACAACGGCAAAATATCGCCAAGGGTCCGAAAATGAAAATATCGGCAACATCGGGGAAAATATTGTTGATGAAAGCAGCTACAGGAGACATCCTCCAGCTTACAAACCTATGAGATGTGAAACATAGCAGCTTGTGAAGTCTTTCTCTTAGCTTACAAACCTGAGAGAAAGCCCCTATGAAGGGTTCGTGGTTCTTGCCCGAGACAGAGTCAGGAATGTAAAGATGGCCTCCTCCATGACGTGAGAGAGAAGAACTCCAGATGATTATCTGATGTAAAAGCAATCTGTTGAGTTAGGACGTGCCTGTGGCTGAGCACAAGGTGAACGTGGGAAATCCCAAAAGCGCTGGGCACATCATCATGAGAACAAAAATGAAGATGATGTGATGGTCTCCTCTGAGCAGCAACAGAGTTGATGAGAAGACTCCAGATGATCCTTCTGTTGGTGGCAGTGGGAAAGCAGATCTGTAGAGCAGGCGTGCTTGTGGACGAGCACAAGTGCACGTGTGAAGACCTGGTTCATCTGGGTAATGCAGTGAATCAGGTCCATGGCATCCCTATGGATGTGCCCCTAGTGGATGAGCACTAGTGGGTGTTTCAGATCCTTTGCTATATGTTGTTCAAGAGTCAGACCTACTTGTAACCCTAGTTATTGTGTAAAGGGTACAGGTCGGCCCTATCTTATTGTGCCTAAAGATAAACTGTAAAAGATAATTAATATTAATCTTAATAGTAATATTAATATTAATTATTATAATAATAAATAATTAATATGTCTAAGTGAGGTCGGCCCTATTGTGCCAATAGACACTTTAGTTGACAGGACAAGTCTAATATAAGTAAGATGAAATCTTTCATTGTAGACACACACACTTGTGAGTTTTGGAAATTTCAGCAAGTACACTTCTTGGTCAAAGTTGCGCACCTCTCTTGGGTGCTAGAGTTCGAGGGTTTTGTGCACCCTCTTGTGTGCTAGGATATTCTTGGTGGTGAAAAGGTCTTTCTCTTGAAGAGTATAGCAAAGGATTTGGCTGGGTTTTTCTCCCTTGTTTGAGAAGGGTTTCCCAGCTTATATCTTGTGTTCTTGTGCATGGTGCTTCTTCATGTGATCTTGGTTGCTGCAGCATTTATGGTTATGGTTAATTGTTAAAATTGAATGAACTTCATGCTTAGCCTAATGCTATGAAAAATCAACAAATATTGGAAAATATAGGAAAATGTCATAAGATTGAAAAACAATGTTGTAAGAATGAAAATATCGGAAAATATCACCGACCCTGATTTTGAAGATAATATCACCAACATCACGATATTATCGAGATGTTGGTAACTTTGATTGAGACATCTTCAGGCAGAAATAATTTTGGTCTCTCTGGAATGCCTCTCATACTCAGTGTAGTTTGTGTCTGCTATGTTCTTGTGGATTCTGAGAGCTCACAACTTATGTGAGTGGTATGCTGCTTCTACCTAGAAATGCCCCAGATTTAAATTTCTGTCACACCTGGTCTACCCCGTCTTATGATAGCAAACTTATCCAAGTGGTATGCCACTTCTACCTCGAAATGTCCCAAATGTAAATTTCTGTCACACCTGGTCTATCTCCCCGTCTTATGTCTGCTATCACTTCAATCTGGTTGCTTTCTGAGGGTTTAAACACTTCAATTTATTTTTATATTGATACTTTTGGACACTTAAAGACATGGACTATTTGTCCTAACTTTGAAATCAACATATAACTTGTCTTTGCCTCTTTACCCATATTTTTGATGATGTTTCTGTGTTGAATTTTGTTTCAGGCACCATGCTTGGTTGACTCTGAATTGTGTTTGGTTGCTTTGATACCATGTAAATTTAATATGAGCATACACATGCATACATAAGAGAGAAGATTATATTTTATTGATTAATCTCAAAAAGTTAAACTGACATTCTCTAACTGCACCTTTACCACTAACATTAAATACAATGCCATGCCAATTGTCAACTGATTACATGAATATTTTTGGGCTCCTCAAAGATTATGTCTATTCTTTTCTTAAAGTTAACTTCCATCCATAACCATCGGGTACGATGCACAACCTGAGAGGGTCCATAAAGAGTATTTTCTTAATATTTGAGGGTGTAAGATACGATCTACTTGTCTATATAATAAGAATGCAAGGTGATCTGTTCTCATTCAACCCTTTTTGATTGAGGACAACGTCAACCACACACAGGGTTGGAGAAGTGACATAGTTACTGGGTCCTTCTAAATCCCATGCTGCAATTGCACCTAATCTTGCACCCATATCCACTCCTAAGATCATTAGATCCTTTCAAGATATTCTTGAGGTCTGTTTCTTGAATGGATCTTATCAAGGAGACGTGCCTAGGAAGAATTGCATGACAAAATTACGTCTCTTGTGTGTGATCTATAAGATGTATCCCTCTCTGGATTTCAAAAGAAATGGAAGATGAATAATGAAAATACATTTATTTTAGCTTCAAGCTCTATAACAACCCTAAAGGTTGCTTATGGAAGTCTGACATATCAAGCTCAATGATCACTCTATATATATATGATCACGCTATATATCAAGCTCAATGATCACGCTATGTATCAAGCTCAATGATCACGCTATGAACCTCCTGATTTGCTGTACCACACCTGATTCACATCTGCACCAAACATGCTTATAGTACAGGTTTATTAACTCTAGATGTCCTCCTAAAATAAAATAACAGAACTAGCGATTCTTATCCACAAACCTCTCTAAGATCTTTGGTTATGACAGTGAACCCAATGCCAAATACCATTATTAGCAACTCAATTATGTCTTACTCATGGTTAGTTTTAAGATATAAAGAGGGCTTTTGCTTTCCTTATAATTCCAACTGGGTGATATCAAGCTTTCAAGAGAGTTACTGGTGTCCTGCTTCCAGTTAATTCTAGGGAAGCAAGGTTCATTGAATAATAACAAAATCCAATTGAATCACAACTCCCACAATTATGTTGCAAATTGGGATGAACTACCCGTAACTTCCCTATTGCAGAATGATCTAGGGCTAATAACATGCTTCCTTAACAATGTTCCTACAAGAAGGGGTCCTCAAGGGAGCAACCATCACCAACAAGATCATCTATAGCTTGATAAACATACTCAATTCTTCTTGCTAGGGTTCTAAGATGGATAGACAAAGCAAGGCACCAAATAATTATCAAACTAACAAAGGAAGAAGGAGAGGAGTTACCCCAAAATATCTTCCCTCCAATGGTAGAAAAATCCCTTCAATGGATCGATCTAGTTGGCTTGTAGAAGACTTGAGCGTTTCACCATCAATCTTTATGCACCAAATAAGAACCAAGATAGAGAAGCTTCATGAATTGACGACAATCTCCACATAGAAAGAAACTTTTACACAACCATATGCTCCAAGAAAGATATATCAATAAAGCTCCAAGGATTGGAAGCTCCAAAAATTCAACCATGAGTGAAAATGAGGAAGGGCTACTCTTTATATAGAGCCTAGCTCAACTTACTTTACAATAAAAAATAATATCTCATGTGAGGTCCTTAGATGTAGCCTAGGGAGGGATAAAGAATTATTTTCCTCCAACTAAATAATCAACAATACATGAAATAATGAAGTTGTCAAGCCACATGTACAATCCTCCAAGTAAAATAGACACAAGAGAGTGGGAAGTCTCCATCAAAGAGGGAAGAAAGTGAGTCAAAGGTGCAACATCTAGCCTCCAAAGGCTTCCAAGTGGGTAGATCATCAACAAACTCCTCAAAGTGGGCAGCAGAAGCCTCTTAAATCTCCTCCAAGGTGGACATGTAGCTCTCCACGACAAAATGAACAAATATACAACTGGAAATGTAAGTTACAATATAAACAAGATCAAAAGATGAGTTAGAGAGATATACAACAAGTAATCAACTATTGCCAATGAACAAAGACAACTAACTAACCATGAAACATACAACTTGGAAAGCTTGGAAAAGAGCAAGTGCACAACTCAAGTAGGTGAAAGAGCCAAAAAAGAACAAGTGGGCAACTTCTGATGCAAGGGGGTAAACTACTAGCAAGTGCCACAAAGAGATGGTGCACAACTTGAGAGTAATCTTCCCTTGAACAGATAAACAACTCTAAATGATAATGCAATTGAAATTAAAGTGCCAAACTTGAAATTAAATGCTTGGAAATGAAAAGTACTAATGAATTAAACAAAAAGCATGAGAAAAGACCTTGAACAACAAGGTTTGCACAACTGAAAATACTGAAAATAAAGTGCAAATGTTGTGAAGTGTAGTAGATAGATTTTAGATTAATTTTAAGGTCTCTCTCTGATTAGGGGGGCTTAAGGTGTTGTGACACAAGCCTAATCTATGTGTCTACCCCTAGACTCTTACCGCTTTGGCCAAAATGATTGTTGGGTGCTC
The DNA here is from genome assembly GCA_009831015.1 of Picea engelmannii. NCBI lineage: Eukaryota > Viridiplantae > Streptophyta > Pinopsida > Pinales > Pinaceae > Picea > Picea engelmannii. The sequence goes on from ML779034.1 coordinate 203,403, forward strand.
AAGAAGAAGGGAAAACAAGGCCCTTCCCTAGCTCAATAGGTCAACCCGAAAAACTTGGGCGCTCAAGCAAGGGGGACACCAAGTGCCGTGAAGTCGTCCCCGACTTAGCACCCCTGTAGCCTCCACAAGCCTCCTTTTTGGTGGTCAAAGTTGTACTAGTCAAAGGTGCCTAATTAGACTAGATTTATTTTCCTCCTAGTTTAGATTGCAAATCAAGAATAACTTGAAAATAAATTGCAAAGTGAAGGATCTCAACTTAAGATACAAGATAAATTAATCAATTAGATAGTGCCTAATCTTAAAAATGAGATAGCAATGTAAAGTAACTTTGCAAGTTAAACAAGTTGAAGGAAGGTAAAGCTTACGCAAGATATTGATAAGATGAAAGAATAGCAAGCTAAACTATGAACAAGCTTTACGATATAGCATGGGTTGGCTTAGCCAAACCTCTTTGCTAGGTGTAGGCAAAAAATAAATAATGCTAGTAAATTAAAACTTGAAAAATAAATAATGCTAATAAATTAAAGCTTGGAAAATAAATAACACGATCCTAACCACTCAAACTTGTATTAAGGACAAGTGGGGCAAACAAATTAAATGAAATAAACTTGCAACCTCAACTAAGGCACAAGGAGGAGGACTAACCTATCGATTTTGTGCCAAAGTGAGAGAAAATAAATGAAATAATTGCTTGACAAGAAAGTAAGATCCTAGCCTCTCAACCTTGTCTTAAGGACAAGTGGAACAAAAGAATTGAAAACTTAAAACAAAAATTTAAATCTAAAACCTAGCCTTATGATTTAGCATGGGTGACAAAGCTAATCCTCTTTGTTAGTTGTAGGCAAACAAGAATTAAAAACGCAGGAAATTTAAAAGCTTTGAGAAATGCAAGCCCAAGAGACTCTCTTTGGGCTTGCTTACAATGAAAGAATGAAGGAGGAGAGGTGGGTATTCAATACCCTTACTTGGGAGGTTGTTCCTTGATGTTTTGTGGCCCCAAATGGGCAGCACCGCCCCTTTTCTGGTTCAAATCTGCAGAAAAACAATAGGTAAAACTAGCTGGAAATGTTACACAATAACCAAAAAAGCTTGGAATATTTCTGTTAGTGAAAACCAGAAATTTTTGGTACTAAAATCAGCAAATAAAAGATGATATATGACCTATTCTATGACAGAAATATACCCAAATATATGTGAAAAATATGTATGAAAGAAAACAAAAAACTTAAGAGGGTTTTAATGGGTGAACAGACAAATTTCCAGATCTGAAATTTGTCTTCTTCCAACCCTTGGTGACCTGCAAAAATATGAGATCAAGCTACAAGACAAGAAAAGAGGTGAGTAGATTCAAATATGTCAACAAAATACTTTGCAAAACAAAAGAAACTACTTCACTAAGATCTATAGCAATACTACCATAAATCTATCCAAGCAAAATACTTTGCTTGGATCTCCTACTCTAGATCTAGAAGCAAAAACTCAACAAATAACAATACAAATCACCTCAAATGAAAATCCAAACCATGCATCAAGAGTACTCCCAATGCAAACCAATTTCCTCCAAAGTTTTTCTATTATTGAAGCAACTAACCTACAATATGATCCATGTTGACCCATTACATTATTATCCCACGTAGGGGAGTGGAAATTCCAATTACAAAAAGAAGTGTTGGGGGAAAAAATTGCCTTGTAGAACCAGAAAGTCTTCAACTTTGTTGCACCATCAAGTACATAGTTTCATGGCACATGGAGTTGACCCACTAGTTGAAATAGGTGGTCAACAGGTCCACCGTGTGAAATACAAGTGGCTAAGTAATGCATCCTCCGAGGTGGACGTCTCGTCAAATTATGTGACACATGCCTCCATATGTGCAAACAGGTTGAGCACTCCAAGATTTGAGACATGGCATGGCATGGGAGGTCCTGGTGCATGAAAAATAACCCCAGGTTGTGACTAGTGCCTTGAGAGTTGTGAAGATGCCTCGAGAATTGTGAATTGCAATGGGGACTGTGAAGATACCTAAGGAATTGAGAACTTCCTTGGGAACTGTGAAGATGCCACAAATCAGGATGAAGCCAATGCAATGCCCAAAATCTATGTTGCAGGAAATGCCCCCCCCCCTCGGTTTCCTGCTCGAAACTAGTACAAAACTCAGAAACCGGTACGGTACGGCCAGGAAACGCCACCGGCCGTACCGTACGACATTTCCCGATTTGGAAACGCTGTACGGTACGACCAACGACGTTTCCTTGTCGTACCGGACCGCACGGCCGGCGTTTCGGGCGTCTTTGAGGCGAAATAAGAAAAAAAGGGGGCCATGGGGCCCCCAAACAATCAAATATATTATTTTTTTGCATTTTCTATGTTTTTCTTGCATCATTATTGCATTTTTTTTTGCATCATTATGTTTTTCTTGCAATATAATGTCTTATTTAAAAAAAACTATATATATATATATATATATATTAATTTTTTTATATTCGGTGTTTCCCTCTGCGTTTCGCCGGATGTTTCCATTTTTTGGGGGCCTATTTTGTACCGTCCTGGTTTCGGAAACTTGGAAACGTTTCCCCGTTTCGTGCAACTTAGCCCAAAATGCTAGGCATACTCCATCAAAGAAACTATACATCCTCAAATACCTTCATATAGTGAGGAGTGAAGACTAGAACATCATATGATCAATCAATACATATCTAGCTCCTCATCATCCATGGAACCAAGTGAGCACCCCAATTTTCCAAAGCCCCTTTGTGATGATAGTCACAAGGGAAGTGAAGAAATTCACTAGTACAACACTCATCATTCATGCCAAATGAGGGGTAACATCTGGCTCCAACTCGGGTACCTGTGCTCTTCTTGGGAGTGGATGAGAACCTCAAAATCTCGGCATGTACCTGTTAGCAATGATCTCCATAATCAAGCAAGCATATGTGGCAGGATGGATCCACATCAACATCCCTAAGCACTACTTTTACATAGTCCATTACATCAAATTTTGGCTTTACAAAACAAGGTACAAGCCATCAATGCCTAATGACAACATGAGATAAAATTTAATGCTCACATGTTGAGTTTATTCATGCTATTCTAATACTTAAGGGAGCTTATTCCTTTTCCTACCTTACTCTAGCACGTGCAAGATGAGAGTGCTAGGTAAAATCAGAGAGCCAATACAGCCACCTTAGTATCTCATCAATACAATGGTTTTTTCCTTTGTGTTGAGTGACGAGTCATCATCCAAAACAAGGAAACATTGAAATCCAAGTGCTTGTAGGCTGGAATCTCCACCACTTCTATGCTGAAAATGGACCTGGGTACCTGGAAATCAAAAGTGCGTTCTAGCATATGCAAAGGTGGTCATAAGCCGCTACAGGATCTCTCTATTCACAACCGGTTAGGGCTGCGATAGCCACTGCCAAGCCATAAAATATCTTCTTGCCTTGCTACCAGCTCTAAAACCTCTCTTTTTCTGCCACGTGGGGGCACACCATGCTGTCCAAATGCTTGCTGCTGAAGGTCTGATTCGAAGACTGTATTAGATGGCTGAATGTTCGATACAGGAAAGATATAATCTGCAGTTCTGTCGCTAATGAAATATTTATTCCAGAGGCTGCCAATAAATGGCCTATATTCAACTTTAAACTCGGCGAGAACTTTTGTCATCCTTCCTGCAGCACAAGGGATAGGTTCAAACAGCTCATCATCAAAGCCCATCTCTGCATTCCCCAGTCTTCGTCTTCCAGTGAACACAAAAGATTGGTCATCATCCCATATCGTTCTGAGCCAGCATTGCTCTATTTGAATAATTTCTAGGAACAAAACATAATTGTTGAATTCTTCAAACAGACTTGTATCAGGATGCTGTGTGAAGACATCTGAACCAGGAGCAAGAGCCTGAGAATTTCCTGTGTCTAATGACGGAAATGGAGAGTTATTACAGGTAGATTTTCCAGTTATGAGAACATCCCTTTGTGGTGATTTTACATCTGAACATCCCATGACCTTTTGTGTAGGTTCCCACAAAGGCTTGGGAGAGGAAAGCTTATCCACCATATTGGTACATTTCTCCATGTAGCAATCACTATCCCAGCCTGCATTTATGTTTGATGCTGGACTACCTGTTGGTTTAGATTTTGACCTCGATGAAGTGTCGTGTCTAGCATTCCATCCATTGGCATCTAATTTAGCAAGACTACCCTTAGTTTTTTTGTCAACGAGGGGTTTATGATTGTACCTCTGAAACACTGTCATAAAGAGCTGTTCGAATTGTAGGTATGAATGTGATGAGTTGATACTTTCCAGAACTGTTCACACCTTGTCTCCTATTATCAATTGAGTCCCGCAGTCTTTGAGCCTTAGTGTCTGCAATTTCATCATCACTGCCGCCTTCCAGAGATGCTGCAATTATAGGAAATCCAGGGGACTTCTCTCTATCAAGCAATGCTGCACTCACTGGCCTTATAGAGCTGGCTGCTTGCTGAAAAAACTGGTTATGAATAGCATCTCGACAGAGCAACAATTGCATTTTTGTCTCTTCCAACCTTGCAAGTATATGGTTTTCACTAACAGAGCTTACAGTCTGAAAGGTGTCCATTATGTTGAGAGTTACGAACTGGAATGACCACATTCCTTTCATTCCCGGAGGCTCTGCCAAACCCTGCTCATTGATTCCAATCCAATTTTGGATTGTGCGAAGAGGACCATCTGTGAACGCCTCACAGCAGGTTACCATTTGTCCCTGCTCCTGTCTCTCAAAGTTAACACCACAATAACTCACTGTGGGACTGAATCTTTGCAACATTTCCATACACAAACTTCCAGGATTGGGTTTGAGATGCGGTTTTATGAGTTGTAGATTTTCATATCTCGTCCCTACATACTCAGAGCCACTGTCTGATAAAAAAATGTTGAGGCTGCATATGTCTCCCCCAGTAGTTTTGCTTTGAGATGAGAAACCCCTTTTTCCTGAGTGATGACACTCAGGCCTGTAGGGTCACTCAGTAGGCATCAAGACTCGTCCATGTGTTTTAGTAAAAGGAATCAAGATGCAATAAACTATTGACATTTCACCAATGATGATAACCTTTCCTTGAGGTGTTGGGACGGGGGTTGATATAACATCACTGTTATCTAGCTTGTTTTGCGACCCTGAACCCTCGGAGGCATCTTTTTCCTCGACCTGCTGTGCATCTACCATATCCTCCCTTGAAGTGGACTGTGAATGCATAACCCCTGCTACTGTTACATGAGGAGAAGGGATGAACTGTATCACAGCTGCCAGCAGATATACAAGAACTGGGACAAGGCTTTTGCCTCATCTCAGAGTTTTGCTGTTGGGAAATAATGCTTCCACCAGTTGAATGTAGGTTATCTACAGCTGGAACAGGGGCCTCTTTCAAAATTGGATTGTTATATGTTTGAGCAGCAAGAGAGATGCCTGGAAATGATTTTGCTTGACTGTGACTTCATCAATTCTGGGTTTGCAAAAGTCCTCTTGCTCACGTGCCAAGCATGGATATCCACCAGCTGCATTAAGATGACAGGAAACTCTGTCTTCATGATGACTACCTGCACTGAAAGGGAAGAACCTTTCTGTTGGTGTTTCATAAGGTTCATAACATAAACCTGTGACACGATCAGCTCTATGCTCCTCTTCATCACAGTCAGGACTCAGTATCATAATTAGGAGGCCCATTGAACTGCATAATGTAGGATCTATGACTGTTTTGTTCCAAATCAAGTAGCAGATCTGTTCTGAACAGTGCATCATTAATGGTTCTATCATGCAGAGAATCAGAGGTATACCTTTCATCGTCATTTCCATCCGCAGCTAGGGCTTGACCAACCATTTGGCCATCCGATTGATCTTCTAAGGCAACAAAATTACAGCAATGTAGCAGGCTGCAAAGCTGGTAGAAGGTTTTTCATCATGGTGTATAAATGCCTCATTTTTCATGCTGAGAGTGGCCTGATTCATGTGCAGGACAGCATAACTTTCATCACAAAATCTGAACTATGTACCTGTGTTTTTTTTGACAGTATTATGGCCTTCTGTGGAGCTAGGAATGATCATGGGTTGCTCACATGCTGCTATGTTTGTGACAATACGGAATTTTGATACCAGGTCCTCATCTACGTTTGAATCTGGGCTGTCTTCTTCTGAATCCCCTCATTCATCTTCTGCAATGTCAAGATCTAGCAGCCCTCTAGATAGAATGATGGGTTAATCACTGTCCAAGGGATCTTGCCAAGGCTTAAACTGTGGATTCACATGAGCTGGCATCTGATATTTCTTCTCTACAACAGCCACTAATGAATTTACTGCATACTTTTCAGCCAGCTTGTTGAACAACAAATCTGTAGGATTGCTTTGATAAGACTGCAAAACATCATCAAACCTTTTTCTTCTTTCAATACCAAGTTCAAGAAGAAAATCACCACCAAAAAATCCCTCAAGCTGCTGCTCACAAGCGTGGACCCAAAAATTGTGAAAATAATTGATAAAACTTGAAATTGAAGATATATACCCCTTGGGCAATACTTGTCAAACCATTCTGCTGCACTTTCTTCCAATTTACAGGCAAACAACTTCATCATAATGTTTTCATGGACAGTATTTAGGTCTGCCATAAAATCGATAAAATCTCTAATGCGTTGAGCAGCTATATGAGGTTTCCCATTGAAGGTTGGGATTTGCTCAAGCAACTTCAATGGAGGGGGCTTGTTTGGATATCTAGGAATTTCCGAGAAATCCAAAGGTTCAAAGATAACATCCATATTTCACTTGAAATCTTTAATATAAGCAATTAAAATCTGAAAATGCATGCATACCTTATTGAATATCAAAGATTGGAGTCACTAAGATGAACTTTCTTCAAAAGGCATTCAAAATTGATGGATGTGCTCATCTCTACACCCTACAATGTCTTCAAAATATGTAATGAACAAAGGCTTTGTCCTTTCATGGAGTTGCCATGTGAGAATGAGACAGATGTGTCATGAAGTATAGTCTTCAAATTTCTGGGAGAATGGGCTTTATCCCTGTCAATGGTGCCAAAATGTTACCTCTCTGTTAGCACGCTTTTTCACCCTCCAATATGAGGTGATATAACAAAGAAAACAGCAATGGAAAAGCGGCTAATTCAAGGAGAAAAGCCCCAAATTGTCACGGGCTAGACTCCTCTCCGTTTGGGTTGGTGCGTGTCAACCTCAAGGGGGAGTCCCTAGGGTACTTTGCTGCTATCTGAAAGTCTGATTTTCTGCAATTAAATGATAAAAACAGCAGCTAAAATGTTTTGGACAGCGTGTTAAAATTACCCAAGACGTAAGGGAAAAGTAGATTTATGTCCCTTGGAGGGATCTTGTAGAGTTAGCACAAGAGAGATGGAAGAAAATAGAAGAGAAACCACTTAAAAGACAGTTTAATATCACAATAAATGGCATGAACTACTAATCTAATTGCAAAAATAAAATAAAGTACCAACAAGAAGGAAAGTTTGGAAACAAACACAACACTTATTTATTATAAGCTTGCCAAAGGGTTGATTGCGTTACACTCAACAAGTCCATAACCGGTACAACGACTATCTTTGCTCAAAGAGAGAGTATCTAGAGTAGAGAATAAGAGAGAGAGAAAATAATGATAGTATGCCGCTGCTGCAAATATCCGACACCAATAATGTATCAAAACCTCCAATATATAGACAAGAGAGGGCACACTTTACCATAGGAGACGAAGGGCGCATAGGAGAAGGAGTAGGAGAAGAATGTATGCGCATGAGTAAGAAAGAGTGAGGGATACATGCGCACTAGGAGAAGTGGGTGTGAGAATAAGTCAACTCGTGTGAGATGAAGAAGACTTAGCACATGAGGGGGTTTTGAAAGATCACATGTGGGAGTAAAAGAGAGGATGCGCATGGGAGATTAGAAGTGGAAGTGAGTAAGTGAATGGAGGTGAGGAGTGAAGGAAATAGGAGAGAGATAGGGAATAGGTGCATGCTAAGCAAGGAGAGAAGTTAAGTGAGTGTATGAGAGGAGTTAATGCCCATAAGAGAGGAGAATGCGCCCTAAAAAATAGGGAGGGGCGCACTCAAGCATGGGAAAAAGGAAATAATGAGCCGCATGTGAGAGAAAATGAGTAGAATAGGCGCACAAGTGGAGGAAAACACTAGGAAAGTAGAGTGGGAGAGGGAGACAACACATGCATGAAGATTTGGTGTAGCATGAACCGAGCAATGCGCCACACGTATGAGGGAAGAGAGAGTGATGAGGGTGCACTTGAAGAAGTGAGAGGAGATAATGAGAGGTTTAACCATGCACTTAGTGTTAGATTTAGGGTAAAATTGAAAACAGCAGTCTCCTTTTAAAATTCAATGTAATACTACTTAGATCTGAAACATAAGCAGAGACAACAGCATATAGAAAGTAGATCTATGATATATAGTAACAGCAGAAGAGTAGAGCTCAAAACATATCAGATCTAACAGTGATACATTTGAACTAAAATCAGAAGGCAAAGGATCTATATGATAAACAAGTTTCAGATCATAGACAGAGATTAGCAGCTCTTTTAGATACAGCAGTAGGTCTATATACTTAGATCATAGACAGTAATGAAGAGCTCTCTAAACATAACAGCAGAT